>CAUYQV010151445.1:0-40675 GCA_963574575.1 Galagoides demidoff | reverse complement strand
AGAGTGCCATGGCATCACAGCTCATAGCAACCTCCAACTCCTGGGCTCAAGCGAGTCTCCTGCCTCCGCCCCCCAAGTAGCTGGGACCACAGGCGCCCACCACAACGCCCGGCCATTTTTTGGTTGCAGCCATCATTGTTGTTTGGCAGCCCGGGTTGGGGATTCGAACCCGCCACCTTAGGTGTACGTGGCTGGCGCCTTAGCTGATTGAGCCATAGGCGCCGAGCCGAGATTTTCTAATTTAATAAACAGTTTACGTGACTCACGGTGTACTTGCTGCAGCTTTGATAGGTTCCAGTAAGGAGATATGGAGCTCTTGTGTTAAGTTTGCCTTTTTCTGTACCTCCATCCTGGTCATGACTCTATGCCTTCTGCATGCGTTTAGTAAATACACTATGCCTTCTGCAAAAATAAATAGTATCGTCTCTGTCACAGATTGTTTGTAATCTTGAGAAAATATTCTAAGCCCTTGTACCCTTGTTGAATTAGGTCTTTCCTACATTCCCATACAGCTCTAAAGGTCTGTGGTCAAACATTGATGAGTAGTAGAAAATTCCTGTGTGTTAAATATGTTCTCACAAGGATTGTTCATAAGATCAAACATTAAGTATACTAGAAGGTTTGTTAACTATTTATAGCATTTTACTGTGACAGAATGAACATGCTACTCTTAGTGATTTTTAGCATATTAGTATTTCTTAACCCCTCTTCATTGCCAAATGCGCAGTTCTTAGTCACAGGTAGCCTGACCTCGTTTACACGTGCCATCATGTTGCGTGTTTATGGAAGGATATTAACAGAGCAAGTTTCAATAACCGCTGTAGGCAGTGATTTCAGATCCATTCTCTCTCCCTCTTTGTACTTTCTTCATTGTTTGATTATTCTTATCATGCCCCTGCATCATTTTCCAATCCAGGTAAGAAAGCTGAATAAATATTGAAAAAATAAAGTTGACTGCGGTGGAGTATAGGAATAAACATAAAACATGACCCTCTGATTATGGAAACGAACAGGCTTCCCCCGCCCCCCGGAATTTCAGAGCTTCCTCCACTGATCTATCATCAGCACACAAGTCCCATTGCATTCAAGTATTGGAACGGTCTAATGGTGAAAAGAAATGCAGATGGTCAAGTCGGCTATCACGAGTGTAGCCTTCTGTCTGAATTTTCGAAACAAGGCAGTCCTTTACGGAGGCAGTGTAAGAAGTCGAAGAAGAAAAATCTGATTATTCATAGCTGGATCTCTCACTTCTTTTTATTTATTGGTCATCCCAGGCAATGAACCCATTCCAAAGATTTCCCTGCCATTGCTTATATGAGCAAGTGAATGGCTCCATTTCCTCTCTCTAGCGTACAGTGAGAGAGTCGCAAAGGAACCATCACACCTGAATTCGTCGGCACAGCCCTGCTCACTTTGTAAGAGAAATGGCTTCATAGTTCTGTGCCTTCTGCTTGAAATTCTGCATTCCCGATTTAGAGTGTCAAAAAGCTATGGCTAATTATTCTCATAGCAACGATAATCACACCAATTATGATTCTTAAAAGAACTGAAAAGACAAAGGTACAGATAAGCCTCTCAGAGACGAGACAAGTTAGAAAAAAAAAAAAAGACTGATTTCAGATGTTACCAACCTGAACCTGCATAGTCTCTTCATTCTGGAAAGAATAACAATTAAAAATGTGTGAAAGGGTGACATTATCCCTATTAAACCCATCGGAGGCGGATAAGCCATCATTCTCATCACTGTTATCCCCACACAGAAGGACCACTGCCAACTTCCTGTTTGCAGCTGTCAAAACCCTATCTTCTGCCCACTCAAAGACGTATCAAAAAAATAATTAGCAAAAACTATAAGGAAATGAAAGTGGAAGGAAATATTTTACTCAATCAAGAAAGTTTACCTTTAAGTGACTTCATTGAAGTTAGTAAACGCGGCAGAGAAACTGTGAGTTGGAGGTAAATGCCTGATCCACACGTGGGTACGTGTGTAAATATGTGTTCGTGTTACTTCTACAGAAAGGGAAACTTATACTGTGCCACTTGAATAAGACTAGCACGAGGAAAATCGTCTAAATCGTACCTTTGATCCATACCTCAAAATCTGATACATCCGTGAGGGGTAGATTTCATTTTAGAATTCCAATTCGTGTTTCGGATCATGTCAATTGTGGTGATCAAAACAGGGCTGGATTTAATTTGCGACGGACTCAGGCTGCGAAGAGATTCATATACAATCAGCGTTGTGCTAGAATGCAAATGCTAGGTAGGATCACAGGAAATAAGAAGCCTCTAAACTTGTTGAAACAGTGGAATATATTATCAGAGTCGTCTTTTCTTTTCCTTGTTGTTTGTTCTTTTTTTTCCCCACAGGAAGACAACTTATTTTCTCAGATAGTTCGAGATGCCGTGCTAGAAATTCTTCCTTAGAGAAGACAGGTGACGTAAAAAGCAGTAGAAATTTGTGTCTCTCTGTCTCACAGTATTCAGGGTGTTGTAACAAAGTACCGCAGGCTGAGTGACTTGTAAACAACAGAAGCTTATTTCTCGCAGTTCTGGGGACTGGGAGGTTCAGCCGAGAGTGTGAACATGGTCGGGTTCTGGTAAGGACCCTCTTCCAGGCTGCAAATGGCTGCCTCATCCCGCACTCTCACGTTGCTGAGAGCAGAGAGAGGAGGCAGGTCCTCTGCCCTCTTTTATGCAGGCCGTAATCCCTTGCATGCGGGCTCTAGCCTAATCACCTAATCACCTCCCAAGGGTCCCACCTCCTAATCTGATTACACTGGACGTTAGGATTTAAACACATGAAGTTTAGGCGGGGCACAGAACTGCATTCCATAACTCCCTAGGAATGAGGTCATAAATAAAAGACTGAGTTAATTAGTGGGAACGTACAGCCTGGGTTGCAGTGAATGCAGATGGACATAGAGGTGCGCACCACTCTTGTTCAGCGCCCCTGTAAAAGAACTCACCGAATATGGGGTCGATGTAGGCAGAAATCAGGTGACCTCTCTGCTAGGGAAGCACAATGATTTCATCCCATTTTCTACAAATGCTCTAGATGCCGTCTGAAAATAATGCCAAGGGCTGCCATATGGCTGAGATGCAGGCCTTTCTAGGGAGAGGCATCCAGAGAGGTTCTCTGAGGACTTCCAGCCACGTGGCGAGCCCGTTTTTTCCTCTCTGCCTGCTCCTTCCCTCCCCCGCCTGCCCACCCTCCTTCCCCTCTTCCCTCAAATGTTCTGTAGCTGTCAGGTTTCTTTTATAGAAATAAGTGAAATTATAATGAGACAAGAGTTAGACGTGCTGGAGATGAAAAGAAAGACTTTAAGGAAATAAAAAAAAAAGGCTTGCTGCTCTATTTGAAAGCTTTAAGGAGGAGGAGGGAGGGTAGATAAAGGGTGTTACCTTGCTCTGGAGCTCTCTGCCTCACATTTGACTTTCAAAAACGCTTCTCATCATTTCCCAGGGATCTGGTGGTGCTGAATTAAGTTGGAGCCACACAAAGCTTCAAGGCTGGGGCTGGATAAAGTTGAGACCCAGGGATTCTCTCCTCATAGCCTAGATAGCCAGCGCCTCTGGTTTGGAGCTGGCTACACGTGACCCCTTCACCAAGCTTGTCACTGAGAACAGAGGCCTTCCCCATGTCCCGATTTTTATAACATAGCAGTTGTCTGTTTTACTCGGAGAGGACCTTCTGCTCCAGATTGATAACTGAGATTGCTGTTTCATCCTCGCTGAGCCAGTGATGGAGCCTAGGGTTCACTCACCATTCTAGCCAACAGGCATTTGCACAACGCTTCACACTTGGGCAAAATACACTCATGGTCTTTGCAGTCTTGATTTATAGGGTTTTTAACCACCCCCCACTGCAACAAAAAACTCTTATGGGCCTTGCGTCCTCTTTAATCTCTATTTTACAGATGAAAAAATGGTTAAAATCGTCACTATGAAGTTATTGAGCAAGGCCTCAAACACAGGCCTCTTATCTTGAAGAATCTCATTTTATGTGTGATACACTTTGTGCCTAAGAACATTAAGGTGATTTGCACAAGATCTTACTCCTGGACTTAGAGACCAGGCTGGCATTGAAACCCTGGGCTTGCTGACCCTGGATAGGCAGCAAAATCCCTCCGTGTGTTGTGACTGAATCATTGAGGTGTGAATATGCATAGTGTTCACTGAGACGAGGAGGATTTGGGGTGGGCTTGTCAGGGTCCAGGCAGTTGTCTGCGTTCTCAGTTCTTGCTGTGCTCTCGGCTAAAGAATGACCAGACTCAACCAAAGCAAGGCAGGCTTAAAGCCAATCTGTACTCGGTACGCAATGTGCATCTTTTATTAACACTTTTGTCTGACACAACTGTTTTAGAAATAACTAATCAATGGTCATGATAATTGTTTTCTTGTCTGCTTCCTAGTTGTGAAACAACTTACAAAGGAAGAATATATTTCAGTTTTAAAGATACTATTTCAAGTCAGTAAGATATTTCAGGTATAAACGAAAATTGGAACTTACCAAGCAAACATAGTACAATGTACAGTTGGTGCTCTGTCTTATTCTCTCAAACATGAAACACAGATGAAACGTGTTTCAGTTTTGCATTCACAGGATTGACTGAATTGAAGGAAGGGAAGTTAATTTCTCTGTCTTTGCAATTACAGCATCATCATGGTGTAGTCTCCCACAGCAGTTGGGGGTACAAATTGCACCAGAAACAAGCTGACCCAATTACAAAGATGCACAGCCTTGCTTTATTTATAAAGTTATTTTTAATTGACAACTAATAATTCTATGAGATATATACCTCATACATAAGACATATTATTGTACAACACGTATATGTATAATTGTGTAATAATAATGAGCTACAATGTGCTACGTTAGCAAATGTATACATTGTGGAATGGTCTGATCCATTGACCAATAATATTGGGATGTAGCAATCTACTTGACATATCCATCCCCTCATCTACTTAGTAATTTTTTTTTTTTTTTGAGACAGAGCCTCAAACTATCCCCCTGGATAGAGTGCTATGGCATCACAGCTCACAGCAACCTCCAACTCCTGGGCTCAAGCGAGTCTCCTGCCTCCGCTTCCCAAGTAGCTGGGACCACAGGTGCCTGCCACAACACCAGGCTAATTTTTGGTTGCAGCTGTCATTGTTGTTTGGCGAGCCTGGGCTGGATTTGAACCTGCCACCTTAGGTGTTTGTGGCTGGTGTCTTAGCCACTTGAACCACAGGTGCCAAGCCTCTACTTAGTAATTTTGAAGTTACTGATTGTTATCAACTCTAGTCACCATGCTGTGCAGTAGATCACTCAACTTATCCTGTCTTTCTTAAACTTCATACCCTTGATCAACACCTTCCTCCCCTTACCCCAACCTTAAGCTCTAGGAACCACCGTTCTACTCCCTACTTCTGTGATTTTTACTTCTTTGGATTCTCCTGTGTGCGATCATGCAGCATCTGTTTTTATATGCCCGACTTATTTGTCTTAGCACGATGTCCTCCACTTCTATTACATCGTCACACATGGCAGCATTTTATTTTATAAGGATGTACATTGTGCCACTGTATTTTATAAGGATGTACAGTGTTCCTTTGTGTATATGTACCACAGTTTCTTTATTGATCCCTCAGTTTGATACTTAGGATGCTTGTGTACTTGGCTATGGTGTGTAATGCTGATAAACACCAGAGTGCAGATATTTCTTTGACATACTGATTTCCTTTCCTTTGGATATATACCCAGAAGCAGAGGGAGTGCCGCTAGTTCTGTTTCCTTCCTTTCCTCTTTCCCTCCTTCCTTCTTCCTTCCTTTTTTGGGGGGAACTACCATTTCCAAAATGGCTGTACCAGTTTATATAAGAGTATACCAAGATACTCTTTCCTCCACATCCTTGCTAACACTTGTTATCTATCATCTTCTTTTTGATAATAGCCATTCTAGCAGGTGTGCAATGATAGCTCACTATGGTTTTAAATTGCAGTTCCCTGGGGATTGTAGATGTTGAGCTTTTTTTTTTTTATATGTACCTGTTGGCCATTTGTTCATCTTTGAAAAATGCAGTTTCTTTGCTCATTGTTTAATTGCTGTTTCCATGCTATCAAATTGCTTGAGTCCTTATATATTTAGATATTAGCTTCTTCTCAGTTTGGTTTACAAATGTATCCCCCTGATCTGGGAGTTTGTTGTCTCTTCGTTCTGTTAATGATTTATTTTGCCGTGCAGAAGCTTTTTAGTTTGGTGCAATCCCATTTGTCTCTTTTTGCTCTTGTTCCCTGTTCTTCTAAGGTCCTACCCCAAGAACCTTACCTCATTTAAACTAGCATTAAAAATAGAATACTTAGGAGTCAATTCAACCTAGGAAGTAAAAGATCTGTATTCTGAAAACTATAAAATATTGGTGGAAGACACTTAAAATGACACACATAAGTAGAAAGATACCCCATGATTACGTATAAGCAGAATTAGTATTGTTAAAATGTCCATACTACCCCAAACTATCACAGATTCAGTGTAATCCTTCCACCATTCTAAGGACAACTATTTGGATGTCTATTTCTCAAACCAATGTCATGGAGGTTTTTCCCTATGTTTTCTTCTAATAGTGTTAGGCTTTCATGTCTTAAATTTTAGTCTTTAATTCATTTGATTTATTTTGTGTATGGTGGAAGATAAGCATCCAATTAAATACTTTTTTGATGTGGAAATTCAGTTTCATGACATCATTTACTAAAGAGACTATTCTTTCCCAATTTGTTAAAAATCAAATAACTGTAAATGTTTAGGTTTTTTATGGGCTTTCTTTCTTGTTCCATTGGCCTTTGTGTCTGTTTTCATGCCAGTACCATGCTGTTTTGAGTATTATAGCTTTGTAAATTATTTTGAAATTAGGAAATATGATGCCTCTAGCTTTGTTATTTTTGGTTAAAAAAATAAATAACCACAAAACCCCAAGCCAATTTCCCTCACTATTCCAGATCTTTTGTTATTCCACATGAATTTTTAGATACTTTATTCTATTCCTATGAAGAAATGTCATTAGAATTATGGTAAGGATTACAATGAACCTGTGATAACTTTGGGTAATATGAACATTTTAACAATACTGATTCTTCTAATATAGGGGGGTATCTTTCCATTTATTTGTGTCATCTTAAATTTCCTTTACCAATGTTTTATAGTTTTCAGTGCACAGATATTTTACCTCCTACGTTAAATTTACTCCTAAGTATTTTTATTTTGAATGCTATTTTCTGTAAGATTTTCAGGTAGCTGATTATTGGTATTGGTATATAGAAATGTTACTGACTTTTGTATGTTGATTTTGTATCCTGTAACTTTACTGAATGTATTTAGACATTTTAACTGTGTTTTGGTGGAGTCTAAGATTTTCCGTATATAAAGGCATATTGTCAACAAACACAATTTTACTTCTTCCTTTTCTGTTTGGATGTCTTTTATTATTTTACCTAATTATTGTGGCTGGTACTTGCTGTGTAATGTTGAATAGCATTAGCAAGAGTGGGCATCCTTTTCCTATTCCTGATCTTAGAGGAAATGCTTTCAAGTTTTCATCATTGAGTATGATGTTAGCTATGGCTTGTTGTATATGAACTGTACTGAGTTGGGGGACTCCCTTCTACACCTAACTCATTGAGAGTTTTATCATAAAAAGATGCTGATTTTTGTCAAATGACTTCTCTGCATCTATTGAGATAACCATTTTGTTAATATGACGTGTCGCATTTATTGATTTACTTAGGTTAAACCATCCTCGCAAACCAGGGATACAGACCTTCTTTGGAAGCATATGTGTAGAGATGAGTTGTGTTTTTCAGGGAGTAACTCCATACTTGGGAGGGCTCAGGAGTGACTAACAAGTAAAAGACAATGTTTACTAAAGATTATAAGGAAAAGTATGCTAATTTAAAGCTTGTATATTATCATTATTAAAACATAACAGTAGCAATTGTTTAGAACTTACAGCTGCAAAAACTTTCATTAGATAGGATCATTTCACCACTGACATTGTTTGAAGTGGATGATAAATTAAGATAACATGAAAACCCCATCTGTTTTTATTTTAGTTTTGTTCATCATTTTTTAAATGCCCCTCCTTATTGCTCAAAAGGAGGTGAACTATTCCCACCACCCTGCTGCTGGCATGTCAGTGGTTAAGCAAGAATTCCATTTTGAGAAAAACAAAGTCTGTGTAAATTTTGTAAGCATTAGAAATGTAAAACTCTTTGTTACTTTGTGAGTGCTACAGTGGAAACGCATAGAATTCTGATCTTAAATTGTTAATTACCAAACTATACAGGAAGTATGCCTAACCAATTTGTCCGAGACAATTCCCTCCTTTTGTTTCAGTTTTTTTTTTTCCCTCTAAATTTTTGTGAAAATTTTAAAAACATATTTATAATTTGAGGGCTTTGTCAGCTTTCTGCTCCCCGGGTGAAGTGTGCGTTGCCTTCCACCTCTGGGGCTTCAGCTAGGTCTGGTTCTCATCACAAGTCTTCAAACAACAAAGGTTTGTTTGTATTAAGCCATGAGCAGAATTGGCTTCCCTTGTAGGGACACCATGGACAAAGTCAGTTCTAGGGTTTTGGAAAGTTAAGTAAATCACTAAGAGAAGCAAGCTCAAATCGCTGGACAGAGAAGGTTCATGAGTATCTGGGTGCTACAGAGAGTAGTTACAGTTCAGGGAATCCTGAATTATTCCATACTTTCCAGAAGATATCCTTTCAGTTTTCAAGGTCATATGCTTTTCTAGTGGATGTCTTAATTTACAGAGAAGTCCCTATGAAACTATAAATTTAAGTGAGCAGGTATTATGAAATCCCTTGGATCAGCCACTGTAAAGCCACAGAAAGAAACACGTCTCAGTCTTCATGCTGTAAGAAATGAGAGCTGCTTTTATCACAGTCATAAAACAAAATCCCTTTAGCACAGTCACGGACAACGGCCTATTAACTTATTTGGAAAGTGCAGTACCTTGGGCTTGGCAGTCCTTTTCCGTGAGCTTCCTGGCATGGTTGGAAACAGTCTCCCATTTCCATAATCCTTGAATTCAGCCATCGCTTCACGGCCAAGTGCACTCTGTTCCCCAGTGCTTTGCTTTCCCTGGGCACCTCAGGCAAACACGCGTGATGATTAAATTAGTGACCTCACTACTGCTTGCCACAAGAACCAAAGTTGCATTCCCTAAGCCTGGCTGATTTTTATCACCTTTGGCTCTAATGAATTCCAGACTTTCTCCATGGTGAATTGTTATGTCCATCCACTCCTGAAACCAATTTTCTTTTCTTAATTTATTTTTTATTTTTTTAATTTTACTTTTTTTTTTATTGTTTCAGGTTAATTGAGGGTACAAAGAATTAGGTTACACTGTTTGATTTTGTTAGGTAAACTCCCTCTTATAATTGTATCCCACCCCCAAGAGGTGTGCCATATACCATACCATTGTGCCCCTTAAGTGGGAGCACCCCTGTCCCCTCCCTTCTCTCCTCTCTCCACTCCCTTGTTCCCCCACCCCCCACCTTGAATTGATTTGAGTTTTTCTTTTATGTGGGTGTATATTAGATGATTTACTAGCTTCATATTAGAATTGAGTACAGGCTTGGCGCCTGTGGCTCAATCGGCTAAGGCGCCAGCCACGTACACCTAAGGTGGCAGGTTCGAATCCCCAGCCCGGGCCCACCAAACAATGATGGTTGCAACCAAAAAATGGCCGGGCATTGTGGCGGGCACCTGTGGTCCCAGCTACTTGGGAGGTGGAGGCAGGAGACTTGCTTGAGCCCAGGAGTTGGAGGTTGCTATGAGCTATGATGCCATGGCACTCTACCCAGGGGGATAGCTTGAGGCTCCGTCTTAAAAAAAAAAAAAGAATTGAGTACATAGAGCTCAAATTAATCAACAAAAAAAGAGCAAACAATCCCATATGCCACTGGGCAAGAGATATGAAGAGAACCTTCTCCTATGAAGACCGATGAATGGCTAACAAATATTTGAAAAAATGCTCATCAGAGAAATGCAAATCAAAACCACCCTGAGATATCACCTAACCCTGTGAGAATGGCTGACATCACAAAGTCTCAAAGCTGCAAGTGCTGGCATGGATGTGGAGAGAAGGGAACACTTTTACACTGCTGTTGGGACTGCAAACTAATACAGTCTTTTTTAGAAGGAAGTATGGAGAATCCTCAAAGAATTCAAATTAGACCTTCTATTTGATCCTGCAATCCCATTACTAGACGTCTACCCAGAAGAAACCAATTTTCACGTCAATCTTAAAAGTAGGTTTAAGTTGCTGGCAAGCAAACTGACTCAGGATGGTTCCAGTGAAAATGAAAGCTTTGTAAGAGTTGTTAGAATGCTCATAAACCTACTGGGAAATTTGAAGAACCAGGCAGAGAAAATTGGGAGCAAAGGACCAACTCTTGCTGAAAATAATTTGTAGGAGACATACATCCTATATCCCCAAGCACAGGAAACCAGAACTTACTCTGTGGACACCTCTAGGTTAGGCCCCCATTGGCCTCTGCTGGCAATGCCGCCATGACACCATCTTATTGTCTTAATATTTCCAGCTCCAAACTCAAGGTATGTCCAATCAGTGTGGCCTGGGACACATCTGATGGCCTTCTCTGCATATCACTTTGTCACTGATACGGAGAAACTGCAAAAGCAAGACGTGTGAGTTAGTAGTTTCCTTAGCAAGAGGCAGAATCTGCTTCCTACAAGACTATGGAAGGTGAGAACATAAGGAAGAAAATAACCAAAAACCGGCTGATGGTTGCCATAGCGTTGTGCACACTGGTCGCTTCCTTTCCTTCCCTGGGAGGCTCCAAGTGCCTTCTCTGCTTAAGACCGTCAGTGGTAACTCTCTGCCCAGATCTTTAAATGTGGTCGGCTTCTCCTTCTCCATTTTTAACATGGACTTTTTCAACTCCCCTTTAAAACTCCAACTTTAGGAATAAAGTTACTTCCTTCTCCCATCTTTGCCCATCACACGTTGCCACATTACTCAGATTTCTTTATTTGTGTTACTCGGCACTCTCTGAAATGGTCCCATTTGGGCGTTGTTTAAATACTCACGCCTGCCCTTTCCATCTTGAGTATGAGTGGCATGGGGTCTAAGACCTCGTCTATGACCTTATTTTGCTCATGCCGTTGAATCTTCAGCATCAAGAATAATGCCTGGTGTGTATCAGAGTTCCATTAGTATTTGGGGAATGAATAAATTAATCGGGGTCTGGGTCTAGCATGGGCAGAGACCCCAGTGCCATCAGAGGCCTGGACAGTGCTAGATGGACAACCTCCCATAACCCCTGCATGTATTGTTAGGGGCTTGCCCTCTTCCCCACAGTCTACTCAGCATAGGACGTCAGCTCTGGAGCTCAGCCTGAGTCTAAACTGCACAACTGTGAGAGACTTTGAATATAAAAGGCTGTATCAGTTTCGAGTCTTATTTTCAATGCTGGTGGATCGTTCTGCAGGTACCACTTTCTGATCAAATAAACCACACCTTTTGTGTGATACCGAGATCCACCTGAGTAAATCACCGTGGTAGCCTATACCAATTTATGGCAACTTTTTTTAAAATGATGAACTCCATGTGGACTATGAACCATGTGGCCATTTAACAGGCACTGGGTAGTGTCACAAATGGCAGGGTGTGGGGTTTGTATCATTTGCTTTAGGGAATTGAAGACATTTCTTGATGTCTCTGAAAGGGTCCAAAACCAAGGAAATATGCCAACAGGTGAGTCTCAGGGATTCTAGGACACCAGGCAAAGTTTTCGGAAGAAAATAAAGATGGTAGTTTTACTTCCTTGGTCTAAAGTGGCCTAAAAATGGTTTAAATAAGCATGCATGACTCTGTAAACAATGATTTCTGTGTGAAGCAATCATAGCCTGGCTTTAGATTGTGAATTTGATCAACACTCAGCGCTGACATCGTGAGACAGAGACAGTTCTTCCATTCTGCCATTACCTAAACATAAGCCCTTGGGAAAGTCACTTCACCTTTTGAACCACAGAATAATGTAGAAAACAATCTCTAAGGTCACAGTAATCATGTCTCTTCCTTGACCTCCAGAAAGTCACTTCTGTTTTGTCTACATGGTGATGTTGAGATGAAGCTTACTCTGATGAACATCATGTCTAAATGCTGTTTTCTTTTTGTTGATTTTGTTTTGTTTTTTTAATATCCATCCCACTCCCTTGTATTATTTGTCTTTGTTTCCCACCTCTCAGGGGCATAGAATCTATTCACAATAATCCAGTAGATAGGTTTGACTTCCATTCTGGATCTGCCCTGGCCAGTTGTAGGCAGCCAGCGTCAGGAACACAGACCAGACTTCTGACAGGTGCTTCTGCTCAAGGCCTTCTTTGGCTTTGGCATGGGGGAGGCTTTTCATCATCTTTAGAAATCCCGTCTCTTTTTGTTAACTCTGCAGAAGATCATCTGCATTCTCACTGCTTTGCTTCCCTGGTGATTACAACGCAAGGCCCTGATGTCACCGTAAGAAACTCTGATGAGCTCTAGCTGATTGTCTTCCTGGAGAGGAGGGATGAGCAGAGCAGGCAGCTCTGGCTTTGCTGTGAGGGAAAGGCAGCTGGGACTCTGCTGCCAGGTTGATAAGGAACAGGGGGCCGTGTACCATCCAAGCAGAAAATGCGAAGTCTCAAAAATCGCTAAGGCAGAGAAAGGCGTAAGACACATCCGGCTGGGTTCTGAGCATATGTGGTCAGGCCAGGGGAGAAAATTTAAGGGAAAGACTGCTTTCCTGAGCCAATTAGACACCCTTATATCATTCATCTGACAGCCCAACCTCGATCGCTTGAGGTTTCAACAAGACAATGTGTCTCTCACATATGGTGTAGAATGTCTCTATTCCCAAATTCACACGATCTCAGAAGGGAAACTATAAAGATAGATCCATAGCAATATTTCTGGGGTAAATATCAGTGACTTTGGGGCCAAATCTCCCTTATCTCTCTCCCTATTCTCCTCCCCATTCACTCCACTGAGACCCTAGGCTGGTATCTGATCCCAAAATTTATCATTATTTAATTAAGCAGTGGCATCAAATGTCCATTTTGGCAGGGTGAGACCGAAAGCATTGTTGTAGTTAATTTGCATACTGAAAAGTTTTTCCAAACGATGAAGCCCAGAGATACTGTAGATTTCAACCACATGCTGTTATGGTAAAAATAAGACCTAACAGAAAGGCACATCGTCCCTCCAGGCGTGGACTCTGCTTGATGAAGCAATTCAGCTGGAAGCTAAGGTCACTTCCAGCATTAGCAGGCCGTGATTATATATCTTTTCCACCAAACAAATGGCGACTCACAAGCCTATTTGACGTGCTGCAGAAACACAGACAGAATTCAGCCTTCCCGAGGTCCCCTCCTATCTCACAGTAGACTCCTCAGGGAGACGGTGACTCACCTGGGCTCAATGACTCTGGGTGACTGACACAGAATCTAGACACAGCCACACCCAGCCTAGAGCCCTGTGATTATTTTGCTTTGTCTTATATGTGTTGTTAAGTCACTATTTTTCTGATATCTATCTGAACATTCCCCTATGGGTTGATAAAAAGTAGGTTCCCCTAGGTTGGAAATAGTAGAGTCTCTTCCACATCTGCTGAGTTTGGGGAGCAGAACTAGGTGGTCCCTTGGGAGCCCTACTTGGGGTTCATGAGATAAAGGGCTGGCAGCTGGTGTACTGTGGTTTCTTGGGGGGGGGGGGCAAGCACCTGTCATCCGTCTGGTGAAGCTGAGGGAGAGAAGGCATACGGCATGGTAGGTTATTAGGAAAGATAATTTTCCCCATTTTAACAATGAAAATATTGACATTCTTTGCTATAAATTATGAAGTTAGAAAGAAATAGGAGAATTATGCCAATATTCAATAGATGTTTAGTGCCTATGATTGATTAGATAGAGTTACCAGTCCAAGGAAAATAGCTGAGAAAGTTTAGGCTCTTAAGAATTGTATATTTAAGTAAGAATACATATTGTAAACAGATATTTGATTAAAATTCATGGGACATAATAGGTGTTTATTACAGCCATGGTGGTAAATACAGAACAGAGAAGGGGTAAAGACTTCGGCTTGGAGAAATCAGGGATGGACTCATGTTAGAGGTGATATTTTTTTAGATGGCCTTGGAAAGAAAGGTCAGATTTCTATAGAAAAAGAAAAGAATGCTGACATTCCAGAAGGATGTGTCTGGTAACTTCTAGGTGGATTTCCTCTCGTAAGTAGTCTGTCCTCATCAGCTAATAAACAATGCCTGTCACATCAGGAAATGCCAAGACCTTGATGCAGCCAGGGCCACCCTCAAGGCTGGCTCTTTTCCCCAATTATAATATAGTAGAGCCTTTGTAAGGTGACTGCTGAAGAGGGTATAACAGACCGGTCAACACACAGAGGTGGTCAACATAAGGACCTTGGCCTGTTGTACTAATACATACATGTGGTGCATGTCTAGTCTATGAAAATTAAGTCAACTTAAGGAGGTGGCCAGCTGTGGAGATTTTACTGTATTTCTAAGGCTACGTGAAAACACCAGGGATGTGGTCCCGACAGAGCCGTATTCCTCAAGGGAGCAGCTGCACTTCAAAGCACCATCTAATGCTTTGTTGTGAGGAAAATTATATTGATCTCAGCCCCACATGAGGACATCAAAATAATAAGTAACACCAGTCATCACAAATTCCTTCCTCAAGGAAGGTCCACCAAGCACTTCCTCTTTCAGAAATTTGTTAGCTCCCATTGTGCCCTTCCGGATATTAATGAATCTCCTCTTAGGTTTATTTTCAGCCTAAAATGTTTGAATTCACCTAAAGCTCCAAGAGAATGCTATTAGCACTCAACCTGGTTACCTGTTAAACAGAAATGCTTGTGCTAGAAACATCCGTCGAATGGTTTCCAAACTTTGTGGTCTCCAAAGTTTTGTTTAACTCTACCTTCCCCAGTCAGTAGTCAGACACAAAGGATGACAATTTTGGATTTACTTTTAAAATATCAGGAAAAGAATTACCCTCCTGACTATGAGACACCAAAGTATAAGAAAGGAGAAGATCGAATTTCTCTGAAATAGAATCCAGTCTACTCTCTAATGTTTATTTATTAAGTTTTGGTATGAAGATGATTCAATGTTTTCTCTTTTCCTCATGGATTTTTTAAAATAATGGTTTACTGCAAATCTGGGCACCATCTTCCTGCTTTACTAACTGTGTTCTTGGCTGTGCAGAAGTTCTTTAATTTGATCGGATCTCAGTGATATATTTTTGGTGTTGCTTCAATTGCCAGGAAGGTCCTCCTTATAAAATATGCTCCCAGGCCAATTTCTTCATGTTTTTTCCCTGCACTCTAAGTATCTTTGTGGTTTCATGTCTTAAGTTTAAATCTTTTATCTAGTGAGAATCAATTTTTGTTAATGGTGAAAGGGTGGGGGGGGGGTCCAGTTTCAGTCTTCTACAAGTCGCCAGCTAATTCACCCAGCACTGTTCGTTAAATAGGGAATCTTTCCCCCGATTTATGTTTTTGATAGGCTTACCCAGATGATAAGTGGCTGAGTTCATCTCTTGGTTCTCTCTTCTGTTCCATACATGTACCTCTCTGTTTTTGTGCCAGTACCATGCTGTTTTGATCACTATAGATTTATAGTATAGCCTGAAGTCTGGTAGCATGATTCCTCCTGATTTGTGAAAGAAGTTTGGAGAACTCTTAGGGAACCAAAAGTAGACCTGCCATTTGATACTGCACCTCCTTTCTTAAGTATATCCAGATGACCAAAAATCATTTTATAGCCAAGATATTTGCACCAAAATGTTTACTGAAACCCAATTCATAATTGCCAAGTCATGGAAGAAGCCCAAGTGCCCATCTACCCATGAATGAATTAACAGATTGTGGTATATGGATACCATGGAATATTATGCAGCCATGAAAAGATGGAGACTTTACCTCTTTTATGTTTACATGGATGATGCTGGAACATAGTACTCAGTACTATCATGAAACCAATATATAATAACCCACACTTTCCCAGGAATGATAAAATACAACTATATCCCAGAATGAAGGAGGGAAGAGAGGGGGGAGGGGAGGAGGGAGGGTAATCACTGAGACCTCTCCTATTGTGCATACTCCAAGGGTACATGTCAAATCCATTAAGAGTGGAGTACAAATGTCTTAATGCAACAATGAAGTAAGAGAGGTGAAGGCTATGTTACCCGGTTTGATGTAAGCATTTCAAATTGTATATAAAATTGGCATATTGTACCCTATAAGTGCATTAATGTACACAGTTATGGTTTAATAAAAATAAAGGTTTAAAGATATGCTATCTAACACAGTACTGACTAGACATATGTGGCTAATTAGCCCTAGAAATGTAGCTGGTCCAAATTGATATATCTCCAAGTATAAAACACACACAGGATATGGATGAATTAAGAGAAAAATGAAAAAAAATATTATTGCTTTTGTATTATGTGTTGAAATCACGATGTTTGGTATATGGTAATTCAATAAAATATATTATTAAAATTGTTTTGAGCTTTGTGTACATCTTGGTACTTGGAAATGCAAGATTATCTATGTAACCACATTGTATTTGGACAGGATGTTTTAGAGAAGGTAGGGACGTGGCTACACTCTGTTACTTCACTAAACCAGGAGAAAATTCACGAACACTGTCGTCATCGATGTAGCTGGCTGATAGGTGTATCTAGGGCAGTTTACAGAAAATTATTTTTAGTATATATCTGAATAACCTGTCAGCCTCTCTCACTAACCTAGAAGGGTTTTCAAAATCTCTTGGTCCTTACTGTTTAAATTATTTTCATCCCATGAAAACATCTCAAACCCTAAGCCCCTTATTAAAGTTACTGTGTTAGACAGTGTGGAATATTTAACTTAAACTTTCATCCTCAACCTTCTTCTCCCTTACAGAGGCTGTTGAAGGTTACAATTTTTTTTTTTTTTAATTTTTGGCTAGGGCAAGATTTGAATTTGCCATCTCTGGTATATGGGGCCGGTGCCCTACTCCTTTGAGCCACAGGTGCCAGCCCGAAGGTTACAAATTTTAAAGACTCTGATTCCATCTTGCCATAAAGCAAGATATAGCCTTACAGTTTTAGCCAGTAAACACAGATGAAGGCTGCTGAGGTATTACATATGGTAAAGTTATATGTGTGTGTGTGTGTGTGTATGTGTGTTGTGTGGCTACCCTGTGCCTTTTCCCCTCCCCTTCTCAAATGCAGGAGTTGGCTAACAGCAGCACCCACCTGTGCTGTCATGGGGGGGCGGGCAAGAGAAGCTCCTGGATCCTGAGTGTTTCTCTGTGCTGAACTACTGAAGCAGTATCAAAAATCCCTTCAATTTCTTATAGTATGGAACAGTAAGCAGCTAGTTGTTAACCGTACTACAAACTGGGCTTCCTGTTACCTGCCATTGACATGTTCCCAACTGGTACACTGAAGGAATTGTTCCCTGAGTGTCTGGACTCTGACTGTCCCTTCCTCATTAAAAACAAAATAAGTTACAAAGTACCACAACTTAGCACTTTTGTTATCTGTCCCATGCATCACCAACCCACCCAGCCCTTTTCAATCTCAGTTCTTGCCATCCCAAGATGTTTGATCATTATGTAATTCCTAGGTGAATTTACAGAAGCCACTTTCTTCCTTGAAGTTTGTCGAATGAGTCTCCACTTGTAATCAGACAGTGGGAAATCACTTAAGGTCCTCCATACCCAGCTCATAATTTACCTTTCTAGAGTCATCTGACCCCACTAATGGGCACATACCTTCTATCCCATTCATCCGATATTTCGGAAGTCTCACTACATATGTATTCTCCTCCTCCAGCCTCTAATTATGCCTTTCTCTTTGTCTAGAATGCTTTGCCTCCTCCATGGAGCCTTTGGAAACCGGCTATCTTTTCAAAGCCAAGTGTTTTGTTGCATTTTCCTTGTCTCTGATCCTTCTCTAGCCCAAAGTGAAACTTCCCATCATTGAGCTCTTTGGGTCATGCACAAGTTTGACTGTGACCCGGATATAAGTAGCAAGCATTATGTTAGGTATTAGGAATCAGAAGGTGAGTAAGAAACAGGCTTTACGTCAATTGACCCATGGAAGAGACAGGAAAAGAAAATCAAAGAAATGGAAGAAAATTTGAACATGCAAAAGTCACTTAGCTCAACCTTGAAGGGCCAACCTTGGTGAAGGTGATGCCTGAAACGAGATGGAGATTTGGTAACCAGGTGAAGAAGTGGGCAAAGCATTACAGGCAGAAGAGACTGAGCAAAGGCTAGGAAACCACAAACGCCATTCTAGGCTTAACAAACTATAAGCAGTTCCCTGTCACTCTTGTTTTCTTTTAGTCAATTACCACATTTTACAGAGGTGAATGGCAATTCAACTGACTAAGAAGTTCTCAAGTCTGAGAGCAAAATTGGTATTAACATACTTTCATAATATCAAAATCTTCCCTAGGACCATTATAATCCTTTGGTTTATTTTTTTTTAAAGGGAAATAAAACACAAAATAACCAGTGCCTATCACTTGAAGAAATTGTCAATCTCTCTTACTCTTTGCTCTCTTCCTCTGAATCTCTTATAAACCCACACTCACTGGTGGTTGTT
This sequence comes from Galagoides demidoff, assembly GCA_963574575.1. Lineage (NCBI taxonomy): Eukaryota > Metazoa > Chordata > Mammalia > Primates > Galagidae > Galagoides > Galagoides demidoff. The sequence goes on along the minus strand of CAUYQV010151445.1, from coordinate 21,999 downwards.
TGTTACAAGATCAATCCTTAGTTACCAAACTATACACTTACAGGATATATACATATTATAATGAAGAGATCGTATGGTTTAATTCTCAAATCTATCGTGTGAACTTGTTTTTGAGGAATAACTATCAATGTGTCACTACTAGTTGTAACAGATAAAGTCTGACATCTCAGTTATGTAGCACAATGAATATCTATTTCTATCTTATCTAACAGGCTGGTGAGGGCCTTTCTACTTGAGTGGTTGTCCTCCACGTAGGGATAGGAGATCCCTATCACTCCATCAGGTGGTTCCATCTTCTTTAGCACAAGACTCTCGCTGGTTGGAAAACAAAAAGGGCATATTGAGACCTGTGTAGATGGTCACGTCTACGCACTATTATCATTTCTGTTCACATTGCTTGGGTTGGAACTCCCCAGTTTCCAGGGAAGTTTGGGAACATACTTGGGTTGTGGGCCCTAGAAACATAAGAAGTAAACCACCCAAGTCATATGGACCAAATTAATTTATCCCCGTGGACATAGGATGACTCTAAAATGTAAGCGGTGAACATATTGAAATAGAAGAATAAAACTACCTATGATCATTGTATTGCTTCTCTCTTTGAAAGCATTTGATTTTATTTCTTTATTGATTCACTCATTAATTTTAGCAAGCATCCACTGAGCACTTAACATAAACTGTATATAATATTAGGAGTGATTGTGAAGGGACACATACCAGAGGTGCTGATATAGAATAATTTGTCTCTCCATCTGATGGAATGTTCATCCCCAAGTTGATGCTCACTAAGCAATTGTTGAAATAATTATTCAATAAATGATCAGTTCAGACATTGCAGAATGCTCGGCTATAGGGCTCCAGTAACCACAACAGAAGTGGTGGGACTAATAATATTTTGTATCGTATTGGACTATCTGAATTCCAAAAAACTGCACTGGGTATATTCTGGTTATTTTTTTGAGAGATAAAAACCTCACGTACTGATTCATTTCCACTGTTCATTAATTCCTTAGCTAAATACTAAAACACCTAGAACAGTGCCAAATACCAGAAGAACGCTCAATTATGTGCTATTTAATGAGGGTTATGACAATAAAAGTTACAAGTCTGGAAAATGAATAGCAATGCTCTGATCCCATTTTAACAAACTGGATGGTTCTTCAAAATTGCTACATTTGAGAATTTAGACTTCTGTCTTATTTCTCTATTTTTCTCTCTCTTTTTCTTTCTTTTTCTTTTCTATTTTTCTTTGAACATGTGTCTTAAACAGATGGTTGTTGCCATGTAGTATGGCAGTGCTAATTCTTTCATTGGTAATAGATTCTTTCTCAAAGATAATACATTCTTTCTGGGTGTTAGTGAGATGACCTTAAAAAGAAAAATCTGTGAATTTGTGGCAAGGGAGTTGAGGCTGGTCAATTTATCAGATCACAGAACTTTTAGTGGTAGGTGTTATTGTGAAATGAATGAATCAGCAAGAAATATTTCTTATAAATATGACACAATAAATGTATGCTTTGGCATAACCTTTCTTCCCTGTACTATAAGCACAGAACAATAATACATTTAATCTGAGTGAGATAGTCAGTGAGATACCTCTAGGCTCATAAACAAGATAAACATTCCTGTAAATGCAAAGAATACAGAAAACTAAAATTTATAAGACCGATAGGCTGTGGCAGCTAGGAACTTGGCTCCTGGCAGGAGATAAGGTTGAAGAGTGTTTCCTATAAAATGGCCTAATAAGATAGATACAGGCCTACCCATGAGGCCAGGGGTTAGGGTGATTTTTAACAACATACAAAAACGCTGACATAATTAAAACTGCAAGAGTCCATGACTGCGTGGGATGTCCTGGGCTTAGGTAGGTAAGAAGACAAAGATAAGCTCTGATGATAAGAAACTGTTATATACTAGCATCTACTCATAAAAAGGATGTATAAATATCCCAATATCATTGCAAAACAAGATTCCAAAACTTAGTTCTTAACTGAAGAACTAAATTCTTAACTTAGTTCTTAACTGGGGCTACAAGCAATCAGATGGCAGAATACCCGTTTTTTATTGTTGTTGTTGTTTGTTTTTGTTTTTTGGATGAGGAAGGGGATATCGAGGCAAACAAGATGTCCAACAAAATTCAAAGCTTAAATTTCTCTATCCAAAGTCTGTAGAGCATACTTTCAAATATATGGGGAAAATGCTAAGATAGAATAGCACAGAGTTAATTATAGGTATTGATTTTCACTTCAGATGGAGCATTTTATTTACAGAATTTGAAAAAGGCTTTACAATTAAATAGGATTTTAATGCTCAGAGTGATAAATGAAGCAACTCATTTACAGAAATGATTTGTATACAAAATAATAGTTTTGTTCCTTAGAAACAAGCAAAGATTAGGAGACAGCATGAGTGATGTAAGAATAGGAAGTCTTTGGGAAAATTTGTTTTATATATTAAAAATAAAAAGGTAGTCTTTCAAGTTAAAAAAAAAAAAAAACAGATAATATAAAATTATTTTCCAAAGGGAGGACTAGTGAATTGAAAGGTTCACCTAAAACCCAGTGGAAATAAAATTATAGTAGCAATATGAGAGAGGAATCCATTTCTGTGGAGAATAGAGATATTCCAACACATTTTATTAGTAATTGGATTTTTCAGGAAAAAAAAAATGGTGATGGTTAATTTTATGTGTCAACTTGGCTAAGGTGTAGCATGTAATTGCTTAGTCAAGCACCACTCTAGATGCTGCAATAACGATATTTTGTAAATGTCATCAGGATTTTCAATCATGTGACCTTAAAATAGCCATAATATGGTGGGTCTCATCCAATCAGTTGAAGATCTTTCAGAGAAAAAACAGAGGTTCCCAGAAAAACAAGGAAATCCATCTCAGGATTATAACATGGAAATCCTACCTGAGTTTCCAGATTGATGGCCTACCGCATAAGAATTATCCAGAGAAACAGAATCGAGGAAAAATATACGTGATGAAATTTATTGTGGGAATTGGTCCCTGTGATTTTGCAGGCTGTGCTGTCTACAGACTAGAGACCCAGGAAAGGTGGTGGGGTAATTCCATCCAAGTCAAAAGGCTTGAGAAGCAGGGGAGAGAGTAAGTCCCAGCCTGAGAACCAAGAGCACCAGGGCAGGAAGAGATAGAAACCCCACCTCAAACAAAGCACACAGAGAGTGAATTTGTCTTTTCTCTGCTGTTGTGTTGGGTCCACAATGGACTAGATGACACCCCCTTACATTGGCGAGGACAAATATTTACTCTATCTACTGATTCAAATGCTAATCTCTTCTCCAAACACCTTCATGGACACCCCCAGAAATAAAGTTTTACCAGCTATCTGGACATCTCTTAGCCCAGTTCAATTGGCATATAAGATTGACCATCATGCCTGTGGTAGAGTTTAGACTTAGACCACAGCATTAACTCTTACCTGAATCTCTAGCCTATTAACTTTCCCTGTAGTTTTTGACATTCTAGCCTGTGTAATCACATGCTCCAACTCTTTAAATAAGTCTTTCTCTGAATATATCCTCTTGCTTCTGTTTCCATGGAGAATTCTCACCTATAAAAAGAGAACAGAGAGGATGATGTAAACCAACATTTAAAAAGCTTATGCCTCTACATCTACTCAGTTCTAAATTGGAACCAGGTGGCCCATGTGCTCATATGGAAGCAAAACCCAACCAAATTCAAGAAGCTGGTGGAGGACTGAAGGGAAGGGGTACATTCAGAACTAACAGTTACACTGCATGGGCATGTTTTGTACTTTCTAGGTGAAGGGCACTCTTGTAACTCTGACTTAAAATACACAAATGATAACTACATAACCAAAACGTGTGTACACCCACAATGTTTGGAAATTTTATTATTTTTTTATTCTGTTAAATATTTTTTATTAAATCATAGCTGTGTCCATTTATATTATGTGTAATACTATAATGGGGTACAGTGTGTTGTTTCTATATACAGTTTTAAATACTTTCATCCTATTGGTTAACATAGCCTTCCTGTCATTTTCTTAGTTATTGTGTTAAGACATTTATGTTCTACATTCAGATAGACTCACATGTAACCCCATAGGATAAACCAATTGTCCTCCCTCCACCCATCCTTCCCCCTCCTCTCCCCTCTCTCTCCCCTTTCCCCATATTCTTGGGCTAAAATTGGGTTATAGCTTTCTTATAAACTTTCATAATAGGGCTGAGTACATTGGATACTTTTTCTTCCATTCTTGAGATACTTTGCTAAGAAGAATATTCTCCAGCTCCATCCATGTAAACTTGAAGGAGGTAAAGTCTCCATCTTTCTTTATGGCTGCATAGTATTCCATGGTGTACATATACCACAATTTATTGATCCATTCATGGGTCGATGGGCACTTGGGCTTCTTCCAGGACCTAGCTTATAAATTGGGCTACAGTGAACATTCTGGTACAAATATCTTTATTGTAGCATGATTTCTGGTCTTCTGGAAATATACCTAGCAGAGGAATTATAGGATCACATGGCAGGTCTGTTTTTAGTTCTCTAAGTGTTCTCCAGATGACTTTCCAAAAGGGACATATTAGTTTGCAATCCCACCAGCAGTGTAGAAGTGTTCCCTTATTTATTTATTTATTTTTTGCAGTTTTTGGCCAGGGCTAGGCTTGAACCCACCGCTTCCAGCATATGGGGTCAGCACCCTACTCCTTTGAGCCACAGGCACTGCCCATTATTTATTTTATTTTGAGAGAGAGCCTCACTCTGTTGCTCAGGCTAGAGTGCTGTGGTGTCAGCCTACAATACAGCAACCTCAAATTCCTGGGTTCAGGTGATCCTCCTGCCTCAGCCTCCCGAGTAGCTAGGATTACAGGTGTCCATCACAATACCTAGCTAATTTTTTTCTTTTCTTTTCTTTCCTTTTTTTTAGTAGAGACAGGATCTCACTCTTGCTCAGGCTGGTCTTGAACTCCTGAGCTCAAAGGATCTGCCTGCCCTCCCAGAGTGCTAATACTATTGGCATGAGCCACCATACCTGGCCTAGAAGGAATTTGAAAGATAATGCTCAGATTTCTAGTTTGAATAAGTGTGTCACTAGGGGTTTCAATGGAAAAGACTAAGAAAGAGATCTGGAGGAAAGATCTGGCATTCTGCTTTGAATACATTGAGTTTGAAGTACCTGTGAAACAGTAAACAAGCCACATAGACATTTAGATATGTGAGACTAGAATTCAAAGGTGAGGTTTAGTTATCACTGTCCTAAAGCTGGTATTTAAAGTCATAGAAATTGATGAGATCACTGAAGGAGTGAATGTAGAGAAAGAGGACCCAAGGATGGACATAAATATCACAAGTTTATCATCGAAAGGCAGAATGTGGAATGCATACATGTTTTAATTGGCCCATATTTAAAATTAAGGAATGCTTTTACTTCCCACATTTGAAAATTAGAATTTACATAAAAATCCAGATCCCTGCATCTTAGCACCACAGCAAGTGTGCAATTTACAAATAAACATATAGAATTGCTTAAAAATATTTTTGCTATCAAAGTTGAGAGACTTCTCCTTTAAACATCTTCTTGCCTTGTAACCAGAGGGATATTTTTTTAAATATAAAACTGATCATGTCAGTCCCTATGTGTGTGTGCATATGTGAATGTATTTGTGTACAACTTTCTCAACAACTTTACTTTGTTCTTAGGATTAAGGTACAAATCTGAATCAGGTTTTTTGTTTTGTTTTTTTTTTCAGTTTTTGTCCGGGGCTGGGTTTGAACGTGCCACCTTTGGCATATGGGGCCTGCGCCCTACTCCTTTGAGCCACAGGTGCCGCCAAAATCTAAATCCGTTTTTTTAAACATAGCTTTAAAAGCTCATCTTAATTTAATGCCTATAAACCATGCATGCCAATGTTTTTTTTTTTGAGACAGTCTCAAGCTGTCACCCTGGGTAGAGTGCGGTGGCATCACAGCTCACAGCAACCTCAAACTCTTGGGCTAAAGCAATTCTCTTACCTCAGCCTCCCAAGTAGGTGGGACCACAGGTGCCTGCCACAATACCCAGGTATTTTTTGTTGTTGTTATTGCAGTTGTTATTGTTGTTTCAGCTGGCCTGGGCTGGGTTTGAACTCACCAGCCTCGGTGTACATGGCTGGTGCCCTAAGCACTTAGCTACTGGTGCCACCATGCATGCCAATCTTATCACTGAATTCCCTTCTCCAATTTGTTCATGACTTAAACCAACTTCTTTTATTATACTTCTTTGAATACATTAACCTTGTCTTTACTCTAGATGATCCTTCTAAAAGAAATGATCTCATTTTTTAAAAAGCTCTTTGATGTAGTCAACTCTAATTTATTCTTCAAGTCCTAGCTTAAGTATAACTTCCCTGGAGAGCTCTCTTTTGACGCCCTGTATGAGGTAATAACTATTCTTTGCATAGATTCCCATAGCTCTGAAACTTTCTTTTTTATATTTTTAATGGTTATTTAAAGTTCTGAGACAAAAGCCATACTTCTCTTCTTCACTCCTTTATCTTAAGGGAAATGCTGCCTTTCCTCCATTTGTGCAGTGGAAAGAAAGAAAGCAAGCTTAGGTCTCTTCCTTTTATAAGGACACTAGTCCCACCCTCATCTAAACCTAATTACCGCCCCCCCCAAAGATCTCACCTCTTATTACTATGGCACTGGAGGTTAGAGCTTCAACATATTGAACTGAAGGGGAGGAACAAAAATATTCAGTACATTACAATGTCCATCTGTGAATGAACCTAGAAAATATGCCAAAGATAGAAGAAAGAAGCCAGATACAAAAGACTACATATTGTATGATTCCACTTGTATGAAATGTTTAGAATAGGCAAATCTATGGAAACGAGGTAGATTAATGATTGTCTAGGGCTAGAGAGGTTGAGGGAAAGTGGAAAATGACTGCTAATGAATGGGTGTGACCTTTCTTTTGGAGGTGATAAAAAATGTTCTAAAATTAGATTGATGTTTGCACAACTCTGAATAAGCTAAAAACAAGTGAATTGTATCCTTTAAGTGAATTTTATGATGTGCTAATTATATCTCTATAAAACTGGCAAACAAACTTTGGCAAAAATTGGTGTTTTTTAGGGGCAAAACAAAATATTGTATGAAAAATGTGATGCAGTTCTATTATGACTCTTTGCATTCTAAATGTATAGAAAGGTCAGTTGCAGCAGAATGATTTTTAAAAGAAAGGAAAATAACATAGAAAATGGAAGAATAAACCTAATGCCACTCCTTCCTGAAGGAAATCTGAAACCTCAGAGTAGCCATCAGAATAGATTTTCCATAAGAATACATTTTAATGTGTTGTGCAGATTGGCGAAAGGAAATAAATTGTAGTGATCTCTAAAAAGTCAGACTTTTAACGGATCTGTAAGCAAAAAGTCCAAAGGAAAAAAAAAGACTTTTAATGCTATATAATTTAACAGTAATAAGAAAACATTTTGAAAAGGTTTTGATAAAAAATAGCCCTGTGTAAGGTATGATGAAGTAGCCATTCAACCTTTCAGAATTAATAGTCATCCCTTGTTCTCATGTCATTTTTGTTTATTTACTTCATAGTGTATTGTATGATCTAAAATAACCTATATGATTTCCCCCCTTTCATTAATAAGTTATCCACCTTTGCACCTTTGAACTTCTCCTTTGGAAAAAAGACATGAACCATCCTATTTCCTTACTTCTCTAGTGAAACAAACTCAATAACGATTTGATTAATATTTCCCCCATCTCATTTTGAGGAGTAAAAATAGTGTAATAATGATTTTTTTAAGGCAAGACTAACAAAATAGTTTGGAATTTTTTCTCAAGTCACTTTATACAAATTATATGGTGACACCCTACTTACTATGTTTGTTGGACTAACTCCCAGACATCCTTAAATTTAACCTCTACCATCATTCTTGCTTTATAAGTATTACTTCTTCGTGCTCCGGTGATGCTCTATGCATATCTCCATGCATCCTCCCTCTGTTTATTTGCCTTTCTCCTCCATGAGGTTATCATCGTCATTAGGGCAAATGACTGGATCTTTACACTTCAGCATCTATAACTGAATTTGTCAAATAGGAGGTGCTCAGAAAATGCTAAACTGAACTTAATCAGAGAAGAAGCCCTATTATTAGATGTTATGGGACTGATATTTGGTTAGTTGGGTTTTTTTTTAATTAAAGCATAGAATTATTGAAATATATATATACATACACATAACCTTGAAGATTATTTTTATTATTATTTTTTTGGCCGGGGCTGGGTTTGAACCCACCACCTCTGGCATATGGGGCTAGCGCCCTACTCGTTTGAGCCACAGGCACTGCCCTAAAGATTATTTTTATTAAAACACATAGTTTTAACTATGTGACTGGGCATGGCAGCTCAAGCCTATAATCCTAGCACTCAGGAAAGCCGAGGTGGGAGGATCACTTTGAGATCCGAGTTCCAGACCAGCCTGAGCAAAAGTGAGACCCCATCTCTACTAAAAATAGAAAAAGTTATCCAGGTGTGGTGACGCGTGCCTGTAGCTTCAGTTACTCAGAAGGCTGAAGCTTGAGTCTAGGAGTATCAAGGTTGCTGTGAGCTATGATCATGCCATTGCACTCTAGTCTGGGCAACAGAATGAGACACTGTCTCAAAAAAAAAAATTAAAAATGCAGATAGTTGTATAATTTTTGATAATTATTTGATATAGGACTTGGGCTTTGACTGTGAAACCTAATTTTAGTTCTATTTAGCCTTTCTTGAACTAAAAATCAAACATTTTTTTAAAACCCTAAGGTGACGCAGTTTATTTAAAAAGGAGAGACTTGGGGAAATTTTGAGAAATGAACACAGAATTTTTGTAGACTTTTACTATTTTCCCCAATTTTTAAAAGATATCTCAACCACACCTGATTCAATAGCAATTTTTTTTATTATCAGCTCACTTTTATTGAGTCTATTTTAAGCATTTAAAATAGTTTTTGGAGAAATGGCAACTCTGTTTTTGCAGTCATATTTCTGATAAGTAAATACAAATGGCATTAACAATTTTGAGAACAAACATAACTGGGTGGCTCTTACCTAAGCATGTAAATCAGTTATTTGCATTAGAAGTGCAAGGGAGTACTAAAGTACTAGTACTAGTACTAAAGAGTAGCTAACCAGCTATGAGCATTAATACATCCTGACTATCAGGTAATATATTTCATGGAAATAATTATATTTCCAGTATATAATATTTCCATATATACTAAGTACGTCACTTAGTGGAGATTATTTATTTATTTATTTTTGAGATGGAGCCTCAAGCTATCCCCCTGGGTAGAGTGCCATGGCATCACAGCTCATAGCAACCTCCAACTCCTGGACTCAAGCGAGTCTCCTGCCTCTGCCTCCCAAGTAGCTGGGACCACAGGCGCCCGCTACAACGCCCGGCCATTTTTTGGTTGCAGCCATCATTGTTGTTTGGCGGGCCCAGGCTGGGTATTCGAACCCGCCACCTTGGGTGTATGTGGCTGGCGCCTTAGCGGCTTGAGCCACAGGCACCGAGCCAGTGGAGAGAATTTAAGAGAACTTATATAGTACTTATTTTCTTCTGTTCCTAAATTTCATTAATTATAGCGCTTACTCAGAGTCAGCTGTATTTTGTTGCAAGATTTAATAAGCTTTGTTTTTCTTAACATTCAGTGCTTTGAAATGTCTTATTGTCTTTTCAAGTCACTCTGGCCACCCCCCAAGATTTCATGCTAATTGTTTTTTCATTTATTTTAATTTCAGTGGTAGGAATGGGGTCCTGGTGCTTCCACATGACTCTGAAATATGAAATGCAGGTGAGTTAATGCCAAAATTGACAAAATGCTTATTTCTCTTAATTCAAAGACATTTCAAATTTGAGAAGACCATATAATTAAAGGATGGTTAAAAGATGGAATTTCTGTTCTAATTCACATCAAAGTGACTAAGTAACATAAAGAAGCAAACTGATGAGTTACCCATAGAAAAAATAAGTGAAAGCTATATGTAGATTTTTGACTACTTCTGTACAAGCCTACATAATTTAACACTAGCATTATAGAGTAGAGTCACGTGGAGACATCTACAAAGATATAATCAGTTCACCAAAGCAATATATTCTTATTCTTAAGTGCCTGCATTTTATTATGTCTCTGTAGTGTTCATTTGAATGGTCTATTGCCTTAAGCTAGCAAAGCTTTAAGACTATACAAAGATTTTTAGTTTTGTACTCTAAGGAGGCCATTTATCTAGTTCTCAATGCTTTGACCTTTTGGTTCATAATCACTAACCCAGAAACTTCTAGAACAGCATTGTCAGTAGAAATAAAATGTGAGCTACATTTGTAATTCAAAATTTTATAATAGCCACATGGAAAAAAAAAGATATGGGTGAAGTTAATTTAATAATATATTTTATTTAACCTTAATATATCTACAGTATCCATCAATATATAATCAACATAAAAATATACTTATAAAGTGCTTTGCTTTTTTTTTTTTTTTTGAGACAAAGTCTTTGTCACCAGAGTGCTGTGGTATCATAGCTCATAGCAACCTCAAACTCTTAGGCTCAGAGCGATTTTCTTGCCTCTGCCTCCCTGGTAGTGGGGACTACAGGCACTCGCCACAGTGTGGGCTATTTATAGGGACAGGGTCTTCTTGTTCTTGCTTTGGCTGGTCTCAAACTCCTGAGCTCAGGCAATCCATTGCTTGACCTCCCAGAGTGCTAGGATTACAGGTGTAAGCCACCATGCCCCAGCCTATTTTCACAGTCTTAAATAGGGTATATATGTTACACCTGCAATATATTTCAGTTCAGATTAGGCTTATTTCAGGTGCTCTCTAGCCCTACTGGAGTGGCCCAGTGTGACAGTCAAAGCATGAGTATGGCTTGCAGGATATCAACATGGGGTGGTGGTTCTTTAGCACAGCACACTGGTACCTGAGAAAGGTGATAAGAAAGTTCACAGGGGGATAGTCTAGTGTAGGATGTCAGAGCCTATTTAGGAGTGAGGTAGGTGCTTGTACATCAGGGCAGCCTAGGACAAGGTGTCAGAGACCAGGATGAAAAGGGTACTCATGCAGAGGGGCAGCTCAGTGGAGAATAAGGAGGGTGTTCACATAAGTAGAGGAAGTCATTTGGCATATAGTTGGAATCTGAGTGGGATGGTGAGCATGCAGTTTTGTGCTGGGCTTTGGTACCCTGGAAGGGTAAGGGTAACTTACATGTGGCAGAGTGGCCCTGCGCAGGATATGGGAGCATGGGCAGAGTGCAAAGGCCATCTAAATGGGGGTCCAGCAGCAGCCCAACACAGACTATTGGTGTCTGAGTGAAGTAAGGATGGCATTGCTTGGGAGGAGAGGTAGCAATGATGAAATACTTGTTAAATAGAGGGAAATCATTCAAATAAATAAATTTATTAAAGATAATGGGAGCCAGGTTTCTCACTGTTAGAGAACAGAGTAGCAAACATAGAAAAGATGAAAACTAGAATGACCTCTGCGGTAATGAATAGAAACTGGAGATATCAGTGCAAACTCATGATTTCAATACATACCTGTATATTGAAATGATATAAAAGTATATGTGATACATATATATATATATATTTATGTATACATAGTTACATATTTTTATATACACACACATATATATTCTCAAGCTTTGTCCATGAAAGGATCTAGGGGCAGGGGAAGCCAAAGAGCACACCTAGTATTGAGATCGTATTTTCTTAAAATTATTCTCCTTTAAAGGAACCAGGGCTGGCCAGGTGCAGTGGCTCATGCCTGTAATCCAGCACTCTGGGAGGCCAAGGCAGGTGTATAGCTTAAGCTCTTGAGTTTGAGACCAGCCTGAGTAAAATCAAGACCCCATCTCTACTAAAAATAGAAAAACTGAAGCAAGAGGATCGCTTGAGCCCAAGAGTTAAAGGTTGCTGTGAGCTATGATGCCATGCCTCTACCCAGGGCGACAGCTTAAGACTCTGTCTCAAATGAATAAATAAAATTAAAATTAATTAAAATTAAGAAAAAAAAGGAACAAGGGCTGATTCAAGGACTGGGACAGAGAAAAAAGAACCACATGAGCCTGGAACATCTTTTTATGCCGGAAAGTATAGAAATGCTCAAGGAATGATAGGGATATATCAAAAAGACACTGAGCCAGGTACAATGGCTCACACCTGTAATCCTAACACCTTAGGAGGCTGAGGTAAGAGGATCACATGAGGCCAAGAATTTGAGACCAACATAGCAAAACACCAAAAGTCTTAAAAAGTTAGCCATGGCAGCACATGTAGTTCAAGCTACTCTGGAGGCTGAGACAGGAGAATCACTTAAGCCCAGATCAAACTGAATTATCAGCTTATCTTGTACTTGAATTGGGTAACTAAATATTGCTCATAGAAAATCTCAAATAACCAATCAGTGCCTCAAGAGAGTATCATTACTTTTTCCCTAAAATTTCACTTTTCATCCCCAAAACAATTTAGAATCATAGAATTTTAATATTAGAAGAGATTTTTAAAATTGGGTTTAATCCACAAATTTTATAAATGGAAAAACAGGCTGAGAGTGGAAGTGGACTTGACTAGGAGTTAGGTGGAAAGCAAGAGACAAGATTAGGACCCACTAAATACTTCTGTTCAGAGGAATGGAGGAGTCCCAGGGTTTTTCAATTCGAGAATTTCACAGCTGAATAGCTCTAAAAGAACCATGTCACCTCCTTGTTCCTTGCAATTAGCACTGAAGATAACATAGGCATTGGATGCCTTTTATCTATCTATTTGGTACCTCAGACACACCCTCAAGCAGACAAGTTCTCCCAGGAATTAGGAGATCTCTGGTAGGAATTCATATTGCCTCATCCTATGCTGACAATCATAGGGTACTTGTTGTCTGTACTTAACACCATATCAAGTCATGACTACCTAGTTTTTTATTTTTATTATAATTGTTCTTTCCTGACTTATAAATCATTGTTAATTTAGGAGGGGGAAAAAAGGAAATAAGCATCACCCATAATCCCTTTACCCAGCTATAACCAGTGTCAACCTGCTTTTCCCCTGGAAAGGAAACAAATGAGTTTTGTTTGTTTGTTTGTTTTTTGAGACAGAGTCTTACTTTGTTGCCCTCGGTGGAGTGCTGTAGTGTCATAGCTCCCAGCAGCCTTGGGCTCTTGGGCTCAAGCAATGCTCTTGGGCTCAAGTGATCTTCTTGCCTCAGCCTCCCAAATAGCTTGGGACTAAAAATAAAAAATAAAAAATAAAAAAAAAGATTAGGACCCAGATTTTCTGATACCACGTTTAGAATTCTTTTGTTTGCTTTATTTATCTTAGGACTTCGTCACACATTGTTAGTAGTAGAAATTTAAAAGGTTTAAGTTTTAACAAAATGCTCCTGGATTTTATTTTCATTTATTTATATTTATTCAACTCATTCCTTTTTATTTTCACTAACTGATATATACAGTTATTAGTATTCCTGTTTCTTAGTTTTTTCTTTGTATTTTTTCAGCCTTTTCCACATGTTGTTTACTGAGTACATAATGTTTGAGATTATGAAAACAAATGTTAGTAAAAACAACATGTTCATCTATTATTCATAAGTAAAAATAAATATATTTATCCTAGAAAATAAAACCAAAGACAAGTATTTGTTCACTTGTCACTTTGTTTATAATGCAAAAATAAAAACAGCTTAAATATTAGGTAATAAGGTAAGGTAATTTGGACTTATAACTAATAGATGTTTTGGTTATAAATACTACCTTTCTTTCTTCTTTGCTCCTTATCTCAGTGAATGAAACAACTTTATACTCAAAGTCAAAGCCAGAAACCTGTGATTCGTTTTTGATTTCTCCCGCTTCCTCACCTCTATGACACTAAGACCTGTTGATTCAACTTGCATAATAACTCTTTTTTTTTTTTTTTTTGAGATGGAGCCTCAAGCTATCCCCCTGGGTAGAGTGCCATGGCATCACAGCTCATAGCAACCTCCAATTCCTAGGCTCAAGCGAGTCTCCTGCCTCCTCCTCCCAAGTAGCTGGGACCACAGGCGCCCGCTACAACACCCGGCCATTTTTTGGTTGCAGCCATCATTGTTGTTTGGCGGGCCCAGGCTGGGGATTAGAACCCGCCACCTTAGGTGTATGTGGCTGGCGCCTTAGCCGATTGAGCCACAGGCGCTGAGCCCATAATAACTCTTGATCTTTCTATGTCTAACTATCTCCATTATCTCTACCTTAGTCCATCGTCTCCACCATTATCTCAAACTTATATTTCTATAACTGCTTCCTAATTGTTTAGGTTAGTCCCTGTTTCCATTTGTCACACTGGAACACAACTACTTTTCCTACATAGCGAATTGTTTTCATTCTTTAAGCCGTGTTTGCACATGTTTTGAGAATGAGATGTGTAAAATATAGTCCCCACTCTCTAGTAGATGTTTTGTTTTGTTTCTAGAGACGCTTTCACCCTGGGTAGAGTGTCATGGTGTCCTAGCTCACCTCCAACTCTAAGGCTCAAGCAATATCCTTACCTCAGCCTCGCAAGTACCTGGGACTATAGCTACCCCCCTCTTTAATATTTGCATAGTTAGCTTGGTGCCCATGTTCAGTGGTTAGCATGCCAGCCACAAAAATGCAAAAGATGTTTAATATAAAGCCAGTAGACCGTAGTTCAGATATTTAAATAGATGAGCCTTCTGCCTCTGATAAAATTTGTGGTAGATTTAGTAGCCGCATATCATAATTCTGTGCCAGTTTTCTTTATTTTTTTAATTGTTTTGTTTTGTTTATTTTTAGATAGAATTCTCACTGTGTCACCCTGGTTAGAGTGCTGTGGTGGTCAGTCTAGCTCACAGCAACCTCAAATTCTTGAGCTCAAGAGATCCTCTTGCCTCAGCTTCCTGAGTTGTTAGGACTATGGGTGCCCACCATCATCCCCAGCTAATTTTTATGTTTTTAGTACAGTTAGGGTCTTGCTTTTGCTCAGCCTGGTCTCAAACTCCTGAGCTCAAGCAATCCACCCAGGTTGGCCTCCCAGAGTGCTAGAATTACAGATGTGAGCCACCACACCTGCCCTATGCCAGTTTTTGTAAAAATTTGTAAAGGTTATTCACAATGCAAAATGTTCTGGAGGCAACATAATGTAGAGTTATGCTTCATAGTTAGTTCAGAATCTTGCTGTGCTACTTATTACCTCCATGATCTTGGACAAGTTACCTGAACTATCTAACCCTTGTGTTCTTATCTTGAAATGGGGATATTAATGGCACCAATCTTAGAACCATGAAATTAAATGAGATAATGATTGTCAAGCACTTAACCTTAAGAACTTACACAAATGCTATTGTTTTCATTATTCTAATGATTTGCTAGAATACATCATTCACATTGCAGAAGCACTCTGCCAGCTTCCTAGAATACCTTTCTTCTCCACTCTGTTTCATTCCAGACATTACCTTCTCTGGTTCTATGTGCTGCTTTTGTTGGATTCTAACTACATTTCATCAGGTTTTTTATTCCTTTAACCTCATTAGACTGTGAACTCCTTGAGGGGAGGGACTCTCTGTCTTGTATCTTTGGCACATAGTAAACATTTTCTTAAAGAGTTAATTAATATCTAATTAATTATGTACTAGTCATAAATAAACTATAGGATTGGTTTGAGGATTAGAAATAACCTATCTAGAACACCTAGCTTAGTGTTCTCATTGCAGTTTAGTATATAATAACGGTAATTACTATTACTGTTATCGTCAGTGCTAATAAGAATACATTTATTTTTTTAGAAACATAGGTTAATTGGATTAATGAAATTATTTCCCTGGCCATTGATAATCTCTTTTTATGTATATTGGTGGACATTTTATCAATTTAAGGTCCTATAGGAAGCAGAAAATACAAAAGGATACTGATAGGACACATACACCATTAAGTGGTGGACATCATTCTTTTCTGGAGGTATGGTATCACAGTTTGTGATTTTGAATGATATGAACAGCACAATTACAAGGCTGCCCTTCAGGAATAGTGAGTTTGTCTTCCTAGTTAGTTTATGCTTTAGGACAGATAGATGATTACCATGTTTGTTCAAAAACAATAAATAGAGTAAATTAGATGATAAATGTAAAAAAACTAACAAAATAAGAGATGAGAATCTTAATCATTCTGATGTTTTATTTTGATTTATAGAATAATTGCAGCTTCATAATATTCAAGCCTGTTATTGGTCTTTGTTTCTTATAGCTGCTGGATGAACTCCCAATGATTTACAGCTGTTGCATATTTGTGTACTGCATGTAAGTACTTCTATTTAAAATTCAGTTGTTTGATATATTTTTAAATTCTTATTGCTTCATAGTGAATTAATATAGTGAACTCAGTTATATCATTAGGAGACTGTAATAAAGTAGAAGGTTGTAAATTTTATGATAGCTTTGTAGAGTATAATTTCTGAGAAGTAGTAATAATGTTGATTGTTAACTTTTGTGATCTTGAAACCCTGGATCCAGTCTCGTTAAAATTTTAATTTGGCTTAAATTGCATAATTTACCTTTCCATGGTTAAAGGATGTATACAAGTTTAGATAAAGATTTTCTGTATTATACCATAGAAGGTTTTAGGTGAAGTTTCTGTATATTATTACATGAATAGTTCCTGAACAGCTTATCAGAAAAGTGAAGTGCCCTTCTAGTTATATAGTGATTATATCATTTAACCCCCTTTTCTTTGAAGTTATCTTTTAAATAGATAATTGTTCCCTTTAAATTCTTCTTATTCTAAATTAGAATAAATGCTGTTAAGAATATGCTTATTTTGATTGTTTATTTATAAACATGGAAGAGAACAATAAACAAGTTACAAAAAGTTACTAATCCAAAGTTCCCTTCCTGAGTCATATTCTGTTTAGTTCATTATCAAGTTAATTTGCATTTCCTGAGTGTCAGAGAAAAAAATCAAAATTGAAAGACAAAGGTAATTTTGATAATAACATTAATGAGCACTAACATTTATTTATCTACTTTGTATTGAACAGGCAACTGTACTATGCCATCTCTAATTCTCAACAATTATGCAGGATAGATGGGTACTATCCCTATTTTATAGACAAGGAAGTATAAAGCACAGAGAGATTTAGTAATTTATCTAAAGACATAAACAGAGCTTGATTTAAAAGTATGCCAGCCTAGGCCATTGCCTAGATAAACAACCTCTAAGGGACGCTGAAATATCCCTGGAAATATATCATAATGGAGAAAATTACAATGGTCAGAATCCCTCTCAAGGAGAGAATATTTTGATAGGCTGCCTTGGTATGTGGTGGAAATATAGAAGTAGGACCCTTCCTGATTGAGTAACAACAAATGATTCTTCAATGTGCCTTCTAAGGAGGGTGGATGAGCTAAGCTACAAGCTTTTTATTTTATTGAGTTAGGGTATGCAAGTTTGGGCTCAAGCTAAATTACTGGGAGCATTAGGGGAAAACCTCCATCACCCATCACCCTGAAGCATTCAGCCTCTCTAAGTGTTGAACAAATATGTAAAGAAAACATGTTTGGAGGGGCAAAAAATTACTAAGCCTGTGTAGGAACCCACATGTCTAAGTCAGTCCTCAGTAATAAGGTTTTTAAGTGGTAGAGCCATAATTTGAACTGGTGGATATCTGACTTCTACATCATGATACCTCTCCCAAAAGTGAATAGTACATACTAAAGTAATTGAAAGGGGTTTTTTCTTTCTTTCATTTTTAGTGAGTTATAACAGATGATACCACTGTTGGCTCTTATGTTTACTAAGACTGATTTTTATCCAGAAACAATAAAAGGAAGAATGCTCTATTAGCTATTAAGATTTGTGTGGCATCAAACCCTGTTTTTAAGTTAGGTAAGAAGATAGAGAAAGGGATTAGCAAACTTGAAGGGCCAAATGGTAAATATTTTAGACTTTGTAGGCCTAAGATCTCTGTTGCAATTCTTCAGCTCTGGGTTGTAGCTTGAAAGTAGCCATAGGCTCGGCGCCTGTGGCTCAAGCGGCTAAGGCGCCAGCCACATACACCTAAGGTGGCGGGTTCGAATCTAGCCCCGGCCCGCCAAACAACAATAATGGCTGCAACCAAAAAATAGCCAGGCGTTGTGGCGGGAGACTCGCTTGAGCCCAGGAGTTGGAGGTTGCTGTGAGCAGTGAAGCCATGGCACTCTACGCAGGGGGACAGCTTGAGGCTCTGTCTCAAAAAAAAAAAAAAAAGAAAGAAAGTAGCCATAGATAATATATAAACAATTGGGCTTAACTGTGTTCCAATAAAATTTTATTTTAAAAAATAGACTCGTGCTGAAAAATTGGCTCTAAGCCATAATATGCCACCCACGATCTAAAAAACAATTTCAGATGAGCTCCTTTTAAGAAGATATTTTTAAACTATCCTGATATTTATATATTTTTAAAAGAAGACATATATTCTTGATCAGGCAATGATGATCATATTGATTATGATAATGATCATATTGAAATCATTATTATATTGATAATAATCAGATTATCATTGCATCATCACATAATGGATTTTTTGTTTGTTTGTTTTTATGTTTGGAGACTGAAACTTACTCTGTTGCCCTGAGTAAAATATCATGGTGTCGTCATTGCTCAGAGCAATCTCAAACTCTTGGGTTCAAGTGATCCTCTTGCCTCACCCTCCTGAATAGCTGGGACTACAAGTGCTGGTCATGATGCCTGGCCAATTTTTCTATTTTTAGTGAAGATGGGGTCTTGCTCTTACTCAGGCTAGTCTTGAACTCCTGAGCTCAAGCAATCCTCCTGCCTTAGCCTCCCAGAATGCTAGGATTACAAGTATGAGTCACTACACTGGGCCCACACACTGGATTAATGCTAGGGAATGGCAGGTGTTTCTAAGAAGGCAAAGATATTGTAGTTCAATTTCCAGCTCTGACACTTAATTAACTTCTTCAGGAAATCATTAATCTTTCTCTTTCTTCATTTGTAAAAAAAAAAAAAAAAAAAAAAATGGGGATTATAGTATGTGTACTTTTTCCACAAAAATTAAATTAAATGATTTACAGGCAGTCCCTGAGTTACAAACATCCAAATGATATACACAACTCAGACACAAATGGAGGCTATCACAGGTAATAGATAAATGTATCTTTTCCAACTTACGTCTTTTCCAACTTCTTGAATTACATACAAATTTAACTTAAGAACAAACCTACAGAACCTATCACATCTGTAACTTGGGTACTGCCTGTATTTATTTATAAAACAAACTTATTTTATGCTATTCATGTATCAGGTGCTGTGAATAGGGGCTGCAAATTGGGAAATTTAAGTAACAAGTCTTTTACCTCAAGAAATTTGTTGCCTTGGTAAAAGAAACAGAACCAGAAACAAGTGGCCTCCCTGTGGTGTGATTAATACCACACCTAAGACATATACTACTTAGAGAGCTCAATGGAGTAGAAAAGGGTAGAACTTGCCAGTATATGAAAATAGAGCATAGTATCCTGTCATTGTGAATAAAACATAAGTTTTACATTGCTGCCATCTGAGAGTATTAAAAGGGGATATACAAAAAGAGTATAAAAAGTATTTTTTTTCTGAAAGACTATGTCCTGGTATTCTTTCCTGAAAAGGCTGGAATAATTTTTAATCTACTTTATTGAGGTATAATTTACTTATAAAAAAATACATCTAACATAAGTGTATAGTTTGATGAGTTTTGACAAACATATACTCCTATGTATCCATTACCTTTATATCAAGAAATAGAACATTTCTGGCTCAGCATCTATAGCTCAGTGATTGTGCCACATGCACCGGGACTGATGGGTTTGATCCTAACCCAGGCCTGCTAAACAGTAACAACAACAACAACAAAAATAGCCAGGCATTGTTGTGGGTGCCTGTAGTCCAGCTACTTGGGAGGCTTAAGCCCAAGAATTTGAGGTTGCTGTGAGCTGTGACACTGTGACACTCTACCAAGGGTAACATAATGAGACTGTCTCAAAAACATTATTTTTGCTCTATTACAGTGAATCAATAGTGTTCTATCACTTAGAACATTATTTTTGCTCTATTACAGGAAATCCTGACTCCTACCCTTGGCTCCAAACCCCTCCTAATCACCTTTTTTTTTTTTTTTTTGCAGTTTTTGACCGGGACTGGGTTTGAACTCACCACCTCCAGCATATGGGGCCGGTGCCCTACTCCTTTAAGCCACAGGCGCTGCTCTCCTATCTTTAATTATAGATTAGTGGACAGCGCCTGTGGCTCAGTGGGTCTCATATACTGAGGGTGGTGGCAGGTTCAGACCCTACCCCAGCCAAACTGCAACAAAAAAATAGCTGGGCATTGTGGCAGGCACCTGTAGTCCCAGCTACCTGGGAGGCTGAGGCAAGAGAATCACCTAAGCTCAGAAGTTGGAGGTTGCTGTGAGCTGTGACGCCATGATATTCTACTGAGGGTGATAAAGTGAGACTGTCTCTAAAAAAAAAATTATAGATTAGTTTTATCTGCTCTTAAATTTTCCATAAAAGGAACTATGCAATTTATACTCTTTGGTATCTGGCTTCTTTTGTCCAGTATAATATTTTTGAGATTCATCTATATTGTGATGTATATCAGTAGTTCATTCTTTTTTTAATACTTGTAGTATTGCATTATATAATATATAATATACCATTCACCAATGTTGGACATTAAGGTTATTGCCAGTTTTAGGCTATTATGAATAAAAAAACTGATTATACATACCGTGTTTCCCCGAAAATAAGACCTACCCAAGAAATAAGCCCTAGCAGAATTTCTATGCATTTGTTAAATATAAGCCCTACCCCTATAATAAGACCTAGTGATAGGCGTGGCTATGCAGCATATGCCACGCATGCATTTCAGCATGGAGAGAGACATCCCCTGAAAATAAGCCCTAGTGTGCTTTCTTGAGAAAAAATAAACATAAGACAGTGTCTTATCTTCAGGGAAACACAGTATTTATTTACAAGTCTCTATTTGAACATAAGTTTCCATTTCTCTTGGTTAAATACCTTAAAGTAGAATTGCTAGGTCTCATGGTAAGTAAATGTTTTACTTTATAGGAAACTGCCAAACTCTTTCTTATTACAATTCTACTAGTAATATATGAGAGTCCCATCTGGCCATGTCCTGGCTAACACTTGGTATATTTTAGTCATTCTTGTTTGTATGAAATACTATCTCTGAGGTGTTTTAATTTACATTGCCTTAATGAGTAATGATGATATTCATCTTTTCATGTGCTAATTGGTCATGTGTATCTTATTTTATAAAATAACTATTCAAATCTTTAACCCACTTTTATAAACTGGATTTTCTTTTTACTGAATTGTAAAAATTCTGTATATATTTTGGGTTCAAGTCTTGTCAGATATTTGTATTTAAATATCTTTCTCATTCTGTGAATTTTCTTTTCATTTTCTTAACAGTGTCTTTTGAAGTTTTAAATTTTTAATGGAATCTAATTTATTTTTTAAAAAATCTTATGACTAATGCTTTTTGTATCCTAAGAGATCTTTGCCTTTCCCAGGGTCAAAGAGATTGTGTTATTTGTTTTTTTGTTAATCTAGAAACTTTATAACTTTAGGTTTTATTTTTAGGTCCATGATCCATTTTGTGTTAATTTTGTATACCGTGTAGGGTAAAACTGAGGAAAGTATTTTCCCTTACTAGTATCTGGTTGTTCTAGAACCCTCTTTTAAAAAAATCTATTCTTTCTGCATTAAATTAAATTATCTTGACATTTTTCCCCCTCTTTTCTGTTCTATTGATCATTGTGTGTATCCTTTTTTTTTTCTTTTTTTTTTTTTTTTTTTTTTTTTTTTATTGGAGAAAAAAGACAAACCCCCAGGGAAAATTACACTGGCAAAAACCAAAAAACAACAAACCAAAACAGGAGAACAAACAAACAACAACCCACCCCCCCCACATAC
>CAUYQV010151441.1:0-56724 GCA_963574575.1 Galagoides demidoff | reverse complement strand
AAACCTCATAAAGAATGAATGAAGATAAATACATTCAGACAAGAAATCAGAGATTGTTGCAACAAAATATTAAGGATTCTTAAAGCAGCAAACTGGCAAGTTGCCATCCCAAGATTATTCCATGCACTGAGATGTGGGAGCTGCCTCCATGGGAATTTTCCAGGACAAAAGTTACAATGTTGAGTCCCCCCACATTCTCCTGACTTAACACCCCTTGACTTCTACCGACATGGGACCTTACAGGATGCGGGGAGCCACAGAAAGGCGTCTACACTGGTGGTACTTTGGGAAGAACTGAAATGGCCTGCTCAGGGATATAAGTGGACACTTTGGTCAGCATTGCTCAAGCAGTAGTTCCCTGTAATCAAACGTGTCTGGACGCTGATGGTAACCACTTTGAGCGCCTCTTGTAATTGCAGAAGTCAAATGTGACTTGTATTCACCTTTTGTTGTTGGTATATATCGAGTATTACAATTGTAATACAGTTTTTTCCTTTCTTAAACTGTGTATATGATTATTGGCACCCTTTGTTCTTGAAGATTGCAGTCACGTAGAAAAGGTTGGAGATTTCTCCTTGTTCCAGAGGGAATAGACATTGGTGGGCTTCGGAGAAATGGGGCCCAGCCCTATGCCCCAAAGTCCTTGGGAGATAAAGATTCAAAATTATCTGTGGAATCTTTGATCAGGTAGGACATAAGCCTTATTGTTTGGAGGGATAGTAAGGATGTGAGAAAATGCAGCAAAGATATTGGGGTGAGGCATATCCAGGAAGAAGAGATGTAGGCATTCCCACTGTATGTCTGTTTCTTCCTGTACCAACATACATACAAGTAGTAAATGACTTTTTGCCTCCCAAGAATGGCATTGAAGCAGTAGAGAGGGTATTAGGCTTATAGAAGTCATGGAAATAGAAATGTGGAAAATATTTTTGGTTACCCAAGTTCACCAATGACCAAGAAGAAAGTTTAGTGATGGGCATCTGTGATGAACAGCGGTGTCCAGAAGTCCCTGCCCCTGATGTATTTTTTTCTGTCCATTGGGACTTATAGGAGCCTTTGGGAAAAGGATTTTGATTAAAGTAAAATCACCCATTAAAAGGGATAAAGTTTTATTTTATTCTGCAACTAGAAATTGAATAACACAGTAATGTTTTGGAAGTGTCTTTTTAGTCTAAAAAGACTCTCTCCACCGTTTGCTCACCCTTCCTGTAGAAAAGAAAAAAATGTAAAGACGAGTTGGTAGTAAGTTGGGGGGAGGGAAATTGGAGAGAAAAGGATATTAGAGAAGAATTTAGTATGCTCAGAGAAAATTGATGAAGTTTTAAAAAACTACAGAAAAAGAAGTGGAATGCCATTTTATGTAAGTCATTAAATATCAACCTATATTAAATCTTGGTTATTTTTTAATAAAGAAGGCTTAGCAAACTCATGGTTATGAAATATACTTGGAATGGACACAAAATTTAAGTGGAAAAAACAACCCAGAGTTTTGTGACCAAATATTTTCTTACATGGTGAGAACCGAGCGAACTGTAACAGCAAGTCTATGCTCAGCCATGCTTCCCACTGCTAATAGGTAGAATACTTTCCAACCTCATGAAGAAAGAGTAGCCACACCTGCCACAGCCATTCTTTGGAACAGCCAACCTGTGGTAGCTTTGCTATTCTGGAATGACTTATAAAAAGACCTTGAGTCGGAAAAAGGAAAAGCAATATAAAAAAAGAAAAAATCACAGGTCACATCGGCTAAAGGAGGCAGGACCTCTGGTTCTGCAAGACGGCAGACTAGGCTACCATGATCTCCTGCACTGTTAACGTGTAGAACTGCAGGAGATGTTGCAGGTCTTTAAAAATCTATAGCTGTGATCAAGAAAAGAAAATTCATGGCTATGCCTACATCAGAAGCTGGAAGAGAGTTATGTGAAAGGATGCTCAGCCATTAGGAGTTCTTCAACCAAGCGATCTAGGAACCTTGGTGGGTTGCTAGCTCACTTATGAAAACCAGGACTGGCAAACTGCCCACTTGTCCACAGAGATAATGAATAGCTGTCCTATTCATGTTTCTGGTTAGGAATATAGAAGGCTAAATCAATAAAGAAGTCTCCCATGAGAACTTGACCTCCCAGGCCTGTATGTTTGGAGTTTAGGATACTATGCTTATCCTCCAGCTGACAAAGTAACATAAAATTGGTCTTGGGCTGATGGCAGCTCTGGAGTATTCAAATGGAGCAAACAAAAGCATAGGTGAGGGATTCTTTAACAACTTGGCTGCCCAGATTCATGAAGAAAAATAAAGTCCCTATTATAATCCAAAATTATAAAATGCACTGGGAAATTATTCATTGTGAATGAAAGTTAATAGAAATAGCAAACATAAAAACTATACCTCAGAAATATAAAATAATTGAAAAATAATCTAAAAGAGAATACAGCATGCATGTTAAAGATGACTAAAGGTATTAAAAGGTACAGAAATGATAAAGCAGGCAGGGAATTAATCAGCACAGAATAAAAGGTGTTAGAGACAGGGAATTTAAAAGAGAAGTTCAAAGACATAGAATGTAGACTGAGAAAATCCAATATGCAATCTAATAAAAATCCCAGAAAAAGAGAATAAAGATAATGGGAAGGAAAGAATATTCAAAATGATAATAGTTGAGAATTATCTAGATTTAATTTAAAAAAGAATCTTTTGATAAAAGAAGCACAGTAAATCTAGGCAATGTAAATAGAAAGAAGTTCACACTCAGACTAGTTGCAGTGAAATTATATTAAACTTAAGGAAACCAAGATATCCAGGAAAAAAATAATATATTTATAATAAAATAACCTCAAATGGCAACATAATTTTTAATATTAATATTAGAGGCTGGAAAACCCATAGTACTCAGAGAAAATAACTAGCAACTTAGAAAACTATTATCAATTAAACGATAAATGAAGAGGTGAATGAAGTTATTTTTATAAAGAAGCTATTAAGCTATGACAGTAACAGGAGAAAGAGCAAAAACCCCACATGCTCACAAGTGGGCAAACAGTATGGTTGGTCAAACGACAGTTTTTTGAAGAGGTGGGGGTCTCACTTTTGCTTAGGCTGGGCTCAAACTCCTGACCTCAAGCAATCCTCCTGTCTCAGCCTCTCAGAGTGCTAGGATTACAATACTGAGGAACTGTGCCTGACCTCTCTTTATTCTGTAATTCTAGCACTCTGAGAGGCCGAAACAAGAGGATAGCTGGAGGTCAGGAGTTTGAACCCAGCCTGAGCAAGAGCAAGACCCTGTCTCTACAAAAAAGAAAGAAAAAAAGGAAGGAAAGAAGGAAGGAAGGAAGGAAGGAGAAAGAAAAAAAGAAAAGAAAAGAAAGGAAGGAAAGGAAAAAAATTAGTCAGGGATTATGGCACATGCTTATAGTCCCAGCTACTCATAGGCTGAGGCAGGAAAAAACCACATGAGCCCTAGAGTTTGAGGTTGCTGTGAGCTATGATGATGCCACTGGACTCTAACCCAGGTGACAGAGCAAGACTCTGTCTTAAATAAATAAATGAATAAATAGGACATTACATACTAAAGGAAAAATTTACTGGAAAGATGTAGTAATCATTTATGTACCTAACAATTTAGCCTCAAAATATGTAAACCAAGAACTGATAGAAACCAAAAAGAAATCTACAAATCAACATAGTAAAATTTTTAATATTCTTTTCTCAGAAGTGAGCAATCAGTAACTAAACATTAAACAGACCAAAAAAAAGTAATGCCATAGACAATTTGGACAAGACAATTAATGAGTGTCACCAAAGGGACAGACATCTATAGAACTCTGAGCATTGATGAACACACACGTTTCCAAGCACACATGGAATTTTAAAAAACAAACTGACCCTATAAAATGTTGCCAACCACATCCTCACAGATGGGGAAGAATTGATATTCTAGAGACCATATCCCAATAAAATTAAAAATCAACACTAAAAGTTTTTTCTAATGTATTTGGAAAGTAACAAAAAACTTCTGAGCAACCAATGAGTAAAGCAGAAATAATGACACTTAAGAAACAAATCATGATACAAAATACCAACCCTGAGAAATGACCGGTGAGTGATGTGTTGGTATGTGTTTTTGTACAGGCTCCCTGGGTTGGTATGTATGTTTGGAGGATAAGGGGCATGAGGTGTGAGGAATCTGATTATAGCATTCACCAGTATCCATAGTACAAATATCCCACCATATCTATTTTAAGCTGCCCACATGAAGTGTGGTGTTGGGAAGAAGTACACACAATGACTCCCATAAGCTAATAAGAGCTATGGGGGGTTGCAGCAATATGGACACTTGAAATATACTTTGAAATTCTTCCATAAAACAAAGAAGAAAAGTTGAAAATGACCCCACTTGTATCCAAATCAAAGACTTAAAAAGGCAGGTGGATTGCTTGAGCTCAGGAGTTCAAGACCAGCCTGAGAAAGATCAAGATCTCATCTCTACTAAAAATAGAAAAATTAGCTGTGCATTGTGGTCATTAGCTGTGCATTGTAGCTGTGCACCTGTAGTCCCAGCTACTCAGGTGGCTGAGGCAGGAGGATCACGTGAGCCCAAGACTTTGAGGTTGCTGTGAGCTATGGTGCCACAGCACTCTACCCTGGACAACACAGTGATACACTGTCTAGAAAAATAAAATAACAACAAAGTAAACTCAAAGGAATTAGAAAGAAAGAAATAATAAAGGTAACAGCAAGAATTAATAACATCAAAAATAAAGTCTCAGTCAAAATTAACAAAGGAAAAAAGGGTTCTTATAGAAGACAAATTATATATAATTAGCTGGCTAATTTGATCAAAAGAAGAAAAAGGGAAATAAAAATAAGCACCACTCTGAATACAAAGAGCAGAATAGCGATGTAGTAGAAGATAAATATTACACACGACTTATGCCAATAAATTTAAAAACTTGGATTAAATAGGCAATTTTCTGGAAAATATAACAACTGACTCAAGAAGAAATATAAAATATATTACACATATTACTCTCAGAGAAATAATCAATGTACCTCCCCCCTGCACTGTCCTTTCTAAATACACTCACAAACTCAATCTCCAAGCCTGGTTGGTTTTACAGGTGAGTTCTGCCTTCAAGAAATAGATCATTTTAATATTGTAAAATTGCTTTAGAAAAATAGGAATAGGAAGAAATCTATTCAGCTCCTTTTATGAGGCCATTAAGTCCTGAAACAAAATGAGAAAGAGAAACTGCAGGCCGGTCTCCTATGTGAGCAAAGAGAGAAACTAAATGCTCAATAAGATATTTTTAAAATCTAGAATATAATTCTCAAATCATTGCTAATTAAGATTTATCCAAGAATGCAAAAATGCCTCAGAAGATCTATTAATAGAAGTCATTACCTTACCTCATTAAAGGAGACAGGTTTTATGCTACCAATGCAGAGAAGGTATTTAATGCATTTAACAACTCTTCTTTATTAAACAAATATTCATTTCCAAAATAAACGCATCCTTTTAAACAAACAGGAGTAAATAGGAAGTCCCTTAAGACAGTATATATTTCAAAAACTTACTGAAAATATAAAAATTAATGTTAAAACCATAAGGATCCCCTTAATATACCTTTAATGTTTTACTGTGGATTCTACTTGGCATAATAAAAAAAAGGTAAAATATTAAAATGTTAATAGCAGCCTCATTCATAATAGGCAAAAACCTCAGAACAACCCAAATTGCTATCAACAGGAGAATGAGTAAACACACAGTGTAAGACCTGCACCACGGAATCCTCTTCAGTCATAAAAGAAAGAATTACTAACACAGGCAACTGCATGAATGAATCTTAAAGGGGCATTGCAAAAGCAGCCAGTCCCAACACCATGTAATTTGTGCTTTATGATTCCATTTATATGAAGTTCACGAACAGAAAAAACTAACTGGTGGTCACGGAAAGAAGACTGTTGGTTACTTCAGGTTGGAAGATGACTTGAGCGTGAGGAAGCAGGAGGTGATGGAAGTATTGTGTAACTTGATCGCAGGTGTTAATTAAACAAGTGGATGTAGTTATCAATGCTAACTGAACTGTGTAATTAATATCTGTGAATTTTATTGTATGGTAATTATACATCAATTCAAAAAGCATAATAGACAAAAAAATCTAAGGTTTGAGAAAAAGGGGAAAATGTAATTCATAGATGATAGACTTATTTTTACAGAATGTCCCAGAGAATCTACAAATCAGTATTAATACTAATAAGAAAGTTCAATGAGGTTTGCTAGAATCAATATACACAAATAAACAGTTATTTTTGAAATATAATTTTAAGGACATTGTTAATCACAGCTGTAAAAACTTAAAGATACTCACAAATAAATCTAGCAAGTGATGTGTAAGATTTTCCTGGGGAAGGCAACAAAACTTTACTGAAGGGCGAGAGAAAGAAGAGATTTATTGTATTCATGGATGGGGAAGTACGATCTGTTTTGGTAACTTCTCTGAATATTTTTTGGGAGAAATTACATATAAATTCAATAGAATTTCAACAAAAATCCCAGTAGAGTTTTTAAAAGAACTGGAAAGATGATTCTTCGGGAAATGTTTATAAAAGAAGAAAAATTCAAGAGTAAGCTACACGCTTGCAAAGATGAAGGAAGAGGAGGAGGCAGAGGAGAAGAAAAAAATGGGGAGAGGATTCTTTTGAACGATGATACTGTATTATCATATAAAACTATACTAAGCAATGTGATGTTGCCACAGGGAATAGAGAGCTTAGAAATAAACCCACTTAGCTATGTAACTTTGGAATGTGACAGAGGTGACATCACGAATCACTGTACAGAGAATAAGAGGATTCAATAAATGATGCTGAGACATCACCGCCTGGAGCTAAATCAGCCCAACTGCTTACATGGGGAGAGGGTAAAACTGGCTACCAGCTTCATGGCACCCCCCTCAAATCACCTAAATGTGAAAATCAAGATTTAAGGAGAAAATATAGAAGACCTTGATGACATCTGAGTACTGCCATTTTATTACCAGCTTCATGGCATCCCCCTCAAATCACCTAAATGTGAACATCAAGATTTAAGGAGAAAATATAGAAGACCTTGATGACATCTGAGTACTGCCATTTTATTTATGATGCTAAAAGCATAAACCATACTGAGAAAAGAAAACGCTGAGACTGTAACTACATTAAACTGAGAACCTCTGTGTAGCCAGACGACAACTCCAAGCAGGTTAACAGACAGTGAAGGGCGGAGCTCACACCTATATAAGTGACTCTGTGAACATGATCAGAAAAGAACAGATTTCCATGAAAATGAGAAAAGACAAAATCTAAGAAAAAAGGGAAAGACAAATGAACATGTGAACAGATGCTTTTATTTTCCTAGTAAATCAAAGAAAAAATCCAAATTGGAACAAAATGGAATATCATCCCTGCCTGTCAGATTGGCAAAAACCAGTGAGTCGGGTATTATGGAGAATGACTGGGGCTACTGGGAAG
Organism: Galagoides demidoff; assembly: GCA_963574575.1. NCBI lineage: Eukaryota > Metazoa > Chordata > Mammalia > Primates > Galagidae > Galagoides > Galagoides demidoff. The sequence continues at coordinate 49,217 of CAUYQV010151441.1, read as the reverse complement.
TGAGGAGTTGTATACAGTGCTGGCAGGACTGCGAATTGGAACAATTACTTTTAAAAACAATTTTGGAATAACTAAAAAATAATAAGTTGATGATGTGCATAACTTACCAACCAGAAATTCGGCTTCTGGATATTTGCTACAGATTAACATGTACACAAGGAGATACATTCAAGACTATTAGTCCCAGCATTGTTCTTTTGTTGAAAAAAACTGGAGGAGGAAACACACGTGTGATAAAATTATACACTTTTTTAAAAGGTTACTAACTTCTTTGTGGATACATGCGTATTTAGAGAAAGCTTAATAGGACTCAGCAAAGTCCATAGGGGCTGGCGTATGAGAAAGGGCTCCAGGGCCAGATCACCTGGGTTGGAGTCTTGGCCCTCTGCTTACCAGCTGTGTGGTCTTGGACAAGCCACTCAACCAATTTCTCAGCCCCTCATCTATAAAATGGGGGGTAATAATTGCATCTATGCCGTATGTCTGCTGTGGGCATTAAAGGAGTTAATGTATGTAAAGTGCTTAGAATAATGCCTGGCATTATCGTCATCATCGTTACTGTCATCATCATCATCAAGACAACGCTTTCCTCTGGGAAGTAAGGGAGCTGCATCGAGAGAAATCTATAGCTTTATTTATCAGTAAATACACCTATGTGTTAACGTGTATTCAACTGGAGCTTGGTATGAGTATCCGGCTGAGTGCACTTAGGATGTGGTTTGTTTGCCATATAAATTTCTGAACTTGGCTGTGTATTTCAAATAGTTAATATAGCCAAAGTGTTTCCAGTAAAAAAGATGCACGGTGCATGCAATATTATGGAAAAATGTTTAAACTGACTTATCCACAAAATGACTGTGCAGCAAAGTACCGTAAGGACAGGCATTTGGACAAGTGCTTGGCAGGTATCTTGCAACAAGCAAGTTACAGCAGCAAGTTACAAGTTAACATGGGAAGAAAGACTATCCAGGGAAGTTAAAAGTGATTCTTTCCAGGAATATCTGTGATCCAAAGTAGCAAGAAAATATGCAGAAATCCAGTTTTCAGAGGGGGGTTAAACACACAGGTCCCGAAGTGCCGAAGAAATACTGTTAGCTGATATGAGTATCAAAAACTATGTTGCCTGAGAAAATGATTATAGTATCCTGTAGCATATTTATTGTTTTTAAATGAATATTTCTCGCTCTTTGATTATGCATACATACATGTTTTCCATTTGTCTTTTTGCCTAAGACAGACCTCAGCTATTATTACAAAGAGAAACAAACGAAAACTACTTTTTCTTTATGTGTATTTGCCACAAGAAAGGCTTTTGTGGCTGCTGTATTCTTAGAAAGAGAATTATTCATCATGATGCTTCCAGCCACAAGTAGCAACAGCCATCTACACAGGGCTTAGGAAATCAAGCTTTATGTTAGCAAACCTAAAGAGGAGTGCAGAAGCAAGTAGCACCAGGGCTGGCTCGGGCGCTCCAACACCCACACCAGACGCAGGCCCTTTCTGCCTTTTGGCTCTGCTGTTGTGTATGTTGTGATGTTTCACTCAAGGTCACGGGCTAACTATGGCAAGTCTCTAAGCATCACATTCTTTTTTTTTTTTGAGACAGAGTCTCACTGTGTCACCCTCAGTAGAGTGCCATAGCATCACAGCTCACAGCAACATCCCGCTCTTGCACTTAAGTGATTCTCTTGCCTCAGCCTCCCAAGTAGCTGGGACTACAAGTGCCCTCCACAATGCCCGGCTGCTTTTTTGTAGCAGTTGTCATTGTGTTTATTAGGCCCAGGCTGGGCTTGAACCCACCTGCCACGGTGTATGTGGCTGGCACCCTAACCACTGAGCATGGGTGCCGAGCGGAGCATCACAAGCGCAAGGGCAGACAGCAAGGGAGGCAGCAGAACGCTTGCTTCCCGCCTGTTTTATCAGACAGGTAACCTCTCCCTGCAGCCTCTCGAGCAGATTTCCCCTTCACTTCCAGGAAGAGAGCTGGGTCCATGGGCATCCCTAAAGCGTCACTGACAACGGGAAGTGGCATCCCCAGGACTGTAGAGCTCACCAGTAATCCATCTCCCAGGATGAACACCGTCCTCTCGGAGCATATTGCCACCTACACTGAACAAAGCCTGGGTTATGTTAGCAAAGAAGAGACACCAAGAGGAACATGGACCAGCTTTTCCAAAGCTTTACCAGAGAAAAGGCAAAGGCAAACAGCAGAGAAAACACCAGACTGTGTGGTTGTACTCAGCTTTCTCCAGGGACACCCTTCACTTGTGGCAGGCACTGTTGGATGTATCTGGTAGCAGTGATGTCCCACCGCTTTCTTGCTGAGAGTATCAGATTCGTTTATATATTGGGCAGCTAAGTGTTTTCCACAAGTTGGGCCCTTCTGTCACCCATTATGGTAAATCCAGTCCCCTTGCCAGTCACCACTTTAGGAATGAGAATGTGACATGAAGGGAAGTTGGCTGTGGAGCCTCTGGAAAGAAGAAGGGGAGAGGAAGCCCCTGCCTTTGGTCTTGGAAGGCTGTGATGTGAAGGTAACTGCTGTAACTGCTGCTGCCACCGTGCAGGCCTGCGGGACGTGGCGCTTTAGCTGCCCCAGTGAAGATGTGCCCTGGACGACAGGGTTGAGCTTCTACATTTATCAGCTGTTTCAGCACCCTCCCTCAAACTTCTTGTAATGTGAAATGATAATTTTTCTCCTTTGCTTACACCATTTTTGTTGTATATTTTTGTTACTTGCATCCAATTATCCTAAAACCATACACTAAAAATAATAATAAAGCCAATAACTTAATGAGAAATTGTTTAAAATATAGATAGAATAGACAGCTAACAAGAGTGCATCTCACTGCTTAAAACCGGTTTGAATCCATGTTTAGAATAATCCAACAATGTTTAAGGAAACCTTTTATTAAGGTTTTCCTATGTATAAGGCATTTTTCTGAGCTCTCCAAGGGCAAGGAGGATTGTGAGCATTGGTTTCCTATGTATAAGGCACTTTTCTGAGCTCTCCAAAGGCAAGGAGGTGGTAAGTGTGCGTTGTCCTTCACAGGGACCCTGAGGGGATGAGGAAGCCTAAGCTTCCAGCTGTAAAATGCTCTGGTTCTGAATGTGTCTTCCAGAGGATAAATTTATTAAAACCCCACTTAGATCACAAAGCAAACGCATCCATAAAGCAGAAGTTCCCACTAGCTAAGTTAGATTTGTTTTGTGTTGTGTTGTAGTTATTTTTTTTAATAAAAAACTGTGGGTTTTTTTTTTTTTTAATAAAAACATTGTGGTTTATCAACTCTGGTTTTACTTTTACTTTCAAATATTTAATTAACAAATAAAAGTTGTGTCTGTTAAGGATGTACAAAGTGATGGTTTGATACACATATACGTGTATACTGATGGCCACAGTCAAATTAATTATCCATTATCCATTATCATCCATATTTACCATTATCATTGTGCTTGAGGGGAGCGGGAGAGAAGGAAAGAGACGCTTAGAGTGTGCTCTCTTACCAAATTTCAGATAAACAGAGTATTATTAACCATAGTCGTACCAGGCTGTACTTTAAATCCTCCAAACCTACTCGTAACAGAAAGTTATACCACTTAACCAGCATCTCCCCGTTCCCCCGCTCCCTACCACCCGGCAACTGCTGCCCCACTCTCTGCTTTTATGAGGTCAGCTTCTTTAGCTTCTACATATGAGTGAGATGTCTCACCACTTGTCTTTCTGTGTCTGGCTTATTTCACTCAGCACAATGTCCTCCAGGCCCGTCTATGTTGTCACAAATGATAGAACTTCCTTCTTTTTCATGGCTGACTATTGGTCCTTTAGTCCATTTTCTTGATCTGTTCGTTCATTAATAGACACTTAGGTGGTTTCCAGCTCTTGGCTCTTCTGAACAGTGCTGCATTGAACGCGGCATATGGGCAGCTCCTTAAGCCACTGATTCCGTTCCTTTTGGATAAACCATCCAACGATGGGGTTGCTGAGTCCTAGGGTGGGTCTATGTTTAATTTTTTTGAGAAAACCTCATACTGTTTTTCACAGTACCTGAGCCATTTTATGCTCCCGCTATTAACAGCACAAAAAGGTTTCCCTTCATCCACACTCTTAGCGACCCTTGTTATCTCTTGCCTTTTTGCTGACACCCGTCAGGCACCTGTCCCCTGGTGCTTGTAGCAGACTTAGTGTGCAGCTAAACCCAGAAGGGCCAAGCAGCGGCCTTCTGCCTAAGCCCTCTCACTCCGGAGGCTCTGGCTTCCGCATTGCCATTCAGAAACCAGCAAGTACAAACTTGGCCTGGACATAGAAAATCTTCATTATTAGAGGATTGTCTTTTTGGCTAAAACCCAATGGGAAGACTTTAAGTGGATTAGAAAGAAGATGAGAAAGGCAAGTGGAAAATAAGAGGAGGACAAAGGGAGTGTTTCAACTTCCAGAATATCATCAGACCAACCCCTCACACACAGACAGACACTTCTATGGAGTCCTGCCATGTTGGAGAAGAGTCTTGCTCCCCAGGCTGCAGAGTGCAGTGGTGTGGCCACAGCTCACTGTGGGCTCGAGGGATCCTCCTGCCTCAGCCTCCTGAGAAGCTGGGACCGCAGGCATGTGCCACTAGGTTCAGCTTATTATTATTATTCCTATTATTATTTTAGAGACAGAGTCTTGCTATGTTTACAGTGGTTTTTTAATGAGCACATTTTAGTGTCACAGTCATGAAAGAAAAGACAAAAAGAAGTTGTCGCATCCTGGAGTTGACTGAGGAGGTGTGGTATACTAGGTGCGATGTGGTATTCTAGACTGACTCCTAGAGTGGAAAAAGGACTTCAGTGGAAAGACTGAGGAAACGCAGATAAAGTCTGCATTTCTGTTCTCAGAATTGTATTGTGCCGTGTTTTGAACGGACCATGACTGCGTGAGATGCAACCAGTAGGGCGCAGAGCACACACATGAATTTTGTGGAAGCTTTACGGTACATGTTTGTTTCTGGACATTAAACTTTACCACATAAGGCTACATTTAAAAGCAAAATGCCTTCAAGAGATTATTGCCTGCGTAACCAAAAATGCCATGCGTTTTTCTCTGGGGAAGTCATGATGGTTGCAGAATGGTTATCCGTATGGAACCTTCTTTGAAGAAATCCAGGAACTTACTTGACTATTTCAAGGAAAACGTGATGCCCACTATGTGGTGAGCTATGTGGTGAGATCCGTAAACATGAAGAAGTTGAAGTGTGCACGGGCAGTGCTGTCACTCAGTTCCCCTTCCTAGGGGTTGTTCCTTTACCTCTGTGTCCTGAGCAAAAACTAGAGTTTGGGGCGGCGTCTGTGGCTCAAAGGAGTAGGGCGCTGGCCCCATATGCCAGAGGTGGCAGGTTCAAACCCAGGACCAGCCAAAAAAATAAAAAAAACCTAGAATTTGGAGGAGTTAAGAGGCAGACGGAGGAGGAGTTGAGGAAGTCAGAGCTGTGGGCTGGGATTCCCCGTCTGTGTATTTATATTTAAGAATGCTGCCTTCCAACCTGTGCTTTGTAGACAGTAAGCATTCATATGGTTAAAAAAAAAGTTTTATTGCACGAATTTGTCATCCAGCTTCAATAATTATCCACTCTTGTTTCATTTAAACATAGTTGCTCGCCTAACCAATCACTCCCATAGGGTTATTTTGTAGTAAATCCCAGACATTACACCATGTATCTGTAGATATTTCTGTAAGTATCTCTAAGTGGTATTATTTTTGCAAAAAATGAACATTATAATAACCTTATCATGCCTAAAAAAGGAATAGTGCCTCATCAAATATTCAGGCAGTGTTTAAAATTTCCTCATTGCTCGTACATTATTTTCTAGAGTTCTTTTAAGTAAGACCCATACCTGGTGTTTGGATTTTATGCCTTTTAATTGTCCTACAACCTACTGATCCCCTCTCTATGTTGGGCTGTTCATCCTCCAGTTTTCCACTTTACAGGCTTGGTCGATTATGTCCCTGTGGTGTCACTGAACACATTTAGCACTTTCTCTGTCTGAAACTTTTCTTCTGCTGACCTTCTCGTCAGCATCTTCCCTCATGCTGGCCTCTGTTCTGGTTTTATTCCTTGGTCACTTTGGAGCTGTACTCCCATCTGCCTGGTGGATGGACGGCCCACAGCCACTAGTCCCTGGTGGATGGACGTCTCACAGCCCCTCTCAACAGGTGCCAAAGAAGAGGGCCCTATCCCCTCCACTCATGGTCCCTCCCTGTACTCCTTCTCCTCTGAGAATGGAACCGCAGTCTCCACAGAGGTCCCCGACAGGACTAGGGGACCAGCTTTGACTCCTCCCTTCCTTACACTCCCAATCTGATCCATTCTAGCCTCTGTCAGTTATACCAGAGCCACCCATTTCCAAGCCTGGCACTGGTCAATGCCACTAGTATCTCCAATCTCAATTGCTTTCTCAGCCTCCTAACTAGATGTCCTGTCACAATGCTCACCTTGTTTTAAATTATTATTTTATGCTGCATTTAGAATTGTCTCTTGAAAACAAATCTCCTCACATTGCTCTCCTATTCAGCATCCCCTCCCCAGATGACTCTCTGTTGCATTGAGGATAAAATCTGAACTATTAAACCTGGAAAGCCTTTTAGGACTGGACCACACTTACTTTTCCAGACTCATTTCTCCCCCTAGGTCTAACCCTGCACCCTGTCAGCAGGGACTCCTCCCAGATCTCCCTGTGCCTCTGCCCGCTGCCCTTTCTCCTCACCTGCTTTAGCCTAACTTAACTTGGACTCTGTCTGCCAGCATCCTCCAGTGCCCTTCACTGTCACCTCCAGCACTGGGTTAGCTGCTCCTCCATGACGCTCTCCTCACTCCTGGAGGCAGCCCTGTCGGGGCACAGCTGTGTCCTGGGCTACACCGGAGACTCCCTCAGAGCAGGAACAAGTGCCTGGCACATAATAAGCATTTAATCAATTTAATCAATCATTTGGCTGAGTCAATAAAAGAACATGAGGTTGAATTTTATGTGTCAACTTGACCCAGAAAGCTGGTGAAACATCATTCTCGGCTCTATCTCTGAGGGTGTTTCTGGAAGAAATTAGCATTTATACCAGTGGACTTAGTGAAGAGGACCTGCCTCATCAGACTGGGTAGACTCCACACCATCCAATCCTCTGAGAGGATAAAAAGAACGAAACGGCCAGAAAGGGCAAGGCAAGTCTGTTCCCACTCCTGCAGCTGGGACATCCAGCTCCTCCTGCCCTCAGATGTCGGAGTTCCAGGGTTCTGGGCCTGGGAGCTCTGGGACTTCCACTGGCTCCTTCCCCTCCACCATCTCAGGTGTTTTTCCTCAGTCTGAGAGTCACACCACTGGCTTCCCTGGGTCTCAGGTCTTTGGACTGAGACTGAATCACTCCATCAGGTTCCCTGGTTCTCCAGCTTCAGACAACACGCTAGGGGACTTCTTGGTGTCCCTAATGTGAAGCAATATCCACAAGGCAGCCTTCATGTCTCTCTCTTTGTACGTCTATATATAGAGAGAGAGAGTGCTAAAAAATGTGTAGGCATTTTAAGAAAGGAAAATCTGTATTGAAATTGTAATATTCAAGTCATGTTTGATGTCTGCAATTACAAACGGTGTTCAAATATGACAAGTATTCATCTTTTGTTATCAGTATATATTAAGTATTATAATTTTATCTAGTGATGATCCATTATTCATTTTATCTTGCTTGACAGGCCTTTCTTCAGTGTAGCAAAGGAATGTTATGTTCAAAGCTTTTCCTAGACAAGTGTTAAAGTTATAACATAACACAAAATTATACGATAAAGCTATTGGTTAACATACTTCTGATATGTGACAAATCCTTTGCAAATACAGGAGATTTTTTGCAGACATTCTAGAAATAATTTCAGGAAAAAAATCAGATACGATATTATCTCTGCATAAAGGGAAACATGTTGTGAGAGTTTTTGTTTTTGTTTTTAACTAATAGTATACGTTCCAAAAAAATTTACTTCTTAAAAAAGTTTATATTCAGGGCAGTGCTGTGGCTCAAAGGAGTAGGGCGCCGGCCCCATATGCCAGAGGTGGTGGGTTCAAACCCAGCCTTGGGCAAAAACTGCAAAAGAAAAAAAAAGTTTATATTTAACTGGGCATGGTGGCTCATGCCTGTAAGCCTAGCATTCTGGGAGACTGAGGCAGGTGGATTGCCTGAGCTCCAAGTTTGAGATGAGGCTGAGCAAGAGCGAAACCCCATCTCTAAAAATAGCCCAGCATTGTGGTGGGTACCTGTGGTCCCAGCTACTTGGGAGGCTGAGACAAGAGAATCACTTGAGCCTAAGAGTTTGAGGTTGCTGTGAGCTGTGACGCCATAGCACTCTACTGAGGGTGACATAGTGAGACTGTCCCCCTCTAGACATTTTTTTTAAAGTTAATATTCTTTTTTAACAGATGTGTTTGAATTCTCTTTTGACTTGTCAATAACATAACTGAAATTCTACTTGCCTTTGTTGACTGTCCCAAAGTAAAAGTCCTTCTACCCTTGAAATTATGGTCTCTTAATAGAGCTCAATGTAATAAAAGGGAGACATTAGTCTGAATTGCAAAGCTTAGAAAACAATATAGACAACACTGTTATTGTAGATTAAAGTGAGACGATGCGGATGATGTGGGTGATGTGAGTTTTGCAAACCCAATTCCAAGGAATAAACATGGAATACTTATACAGGTCATTCAGTTCCCTAGCTCCCTAACTTCCCAAAACACTTCCTTAGCTCCTTCCCAACTCATCCCCCTTTCTTTGCCTAAATGCACATGTCATAAGGACATCACCAAGGGAAGTAGGAGAAGCAAAGCTGCACATTCTCCCTCGAGTCCCAGTTTCCAGTGGTCTCTCCATAAAGAATTCCATCTGGGCATGTCAGAGGCCCTCTGGCTGGACTTGAAAGCCACCATCTAGACAACCACCACATCCTTAGCTTGAGCAATAATAGCTCGACATTCATAGCAAGAACAGCCATGAACATCCTAGCAAAGCCTGGCGTCAGTGGGAGAGCCTGCACAGCTGTAGAAAGTAAGGCAAACTCTCACATGTGCTCCCGGCACTCTGAGCTGGGCATGAGTTTTGCAGGATCCCTGTAGCCCCAGAACAGACATAGTTTGTGTGAAAACATGTCTGTTCACTTCTAAATGTTGTGGACGGGTAACGTGACAAGGAGGTAGTGATGATTTATAAGTGGTATGTGTTTTGAAGGCTTTATTTTCTTAATCTTTTAAAATACAATCTTAAGATATAGTACTCCTTTGAACCTAATCCAGTGCCAAAATGGTTTTATAAAAATCATCCATGTTGTTGAGTATGTTACAGGGACAAATGTTGGGCAGAATCTGCCTATTCCCCCTGCAAATGTGATGTAATCACAGTAGATACTAATTCCTCTCTCACTAGACTTCTTAATTGTAATTCCTGAGAAGAGCAAGATTGTTAATTGTGTTTACGGTAAAACATATGAAAAATAAACGAAATGTGATACAATTTTATGAGCCACTACTAGGAGTGGCGAGAATGGTGCAGATTTCCAGGTGTATCTCATTTCTTGCAGCTGTTTCCATGAGGACACTTCTGTGTGAACTGCTTAATCTGAGTCCCTAATTTTAACCTCTTGACTGTGTGTTAATGTTTTTCTTGTTTCCTCGTCCTGGTCCTCAGGAATCTGTACTTGTCTCGCATTTAAAGTTGAGATGGATTCTCCTAAGATTGTTTCCTTTCCCTTTCAAACTTTTCAGTCCCAAGTGAAGGGAAAAGGGAAAAGTTGATACTTGTGTCTTTTTCCTTTCCAGGCTGGAATTCCACCTGCCCTTTACGACTGTGACGAGCAGCGATTCCCTCTTCCCCTCCAATGTGAGCGTGTTAAGGCAGCAGCCACGTGACACAAAGGAAAGAAACAGGATCTCTCCCTAGATATTGAGCTTCAAATGCCTATACTCCCAAAATGCAGATTCTGTAGAAAATGTTCTTTCCTGGGATTAAAGAAGGAATGAGATTTTAGATGAGGGATGTCAATTCCACCCCCGAGTCCCCAATCCTCGACCTTTCTACCACCACCACACAAAAAGAGGAAACCTTTTTCTTTCTTTCTTTCTAATTTTTTTCCAGATTAACATGAGGGTACATATAATTGATTAAGTTACACTGTTCATGTTTATAAGGGAAAGTAGAATTGTAACTACGTTCTTCACCCAGGAAGGGTGCCACTTACCTCTACATGGTACTCCTTAGGTGGGAACTTACTAAACCCTGCCCCTCTTCTTGAATTTTACTATGATTTACTCCCATGTGGGACTGTAGTTATTGATCTGCTAGCTTCAACGTAGTATTGAGTTCATAGGATGCTTGCTTTTCCATTCTTGTGATACTTAGGAAAATGTTCTACAAATCCATTTGAGAGGTCTTTTCCTTTGCTTTTGCTCACCAGCCAGTCAGCCTGCAGGGCCACATCCACTCAAGGGGACATAGTTTTCCAGCTGGATTGTTCCAATACTGGTGCCCTATTCTAAATCGCACTAAGGCATTATATGCAAGAATATATTCACAGAGGCCTAAGGAAGATTCCCAGGGAAGAGGCCCTGTTTCCTGATCTTAAATTAGGTCAGGGGAAATGAGGAGAGGAGGTGGATGTGTATGATGTGGTTTGTACTCGCCATAATGATTGCAGGGAAGGCATGAGGACCCCAGAGTAGGAACTGTTATGGGGCACCTCTAGGCAGAGGGGGCAGGGCAGGGATCAGGAGTAGCAAAGAAACTTTGCCCCCCAATGGGCCCTCCTGTAGGACAGAGAAGTAACTTGGCTGAGAACTTTACAGTCAAAGAGAAGTTCCAAGGAGAAAATGGGACTATACCCACCCCCTACTCCACCCTCCTGACAAATTTACATCCTCCTATTAGATAAGCTTGTGGAGACACAGGGGGAGGGACCACGGAAAGGGCAGTGGGCCTGGAGTTGACTAAGTCCATGCTCTCCAAACTGGCAGACTAGAAGCTTAGAGGAGAGGCCAAGCTGTCAGTGGGGAGAAAAGGAGGCTTTTCTTGCTTCCTTGCATTTCGATCCTGACAATCATACCTAGCAGCACTTTCTTCTTCTGCCTTGGTTGTACCAAGGTTTATTTTTGAGACACATTTCTAATACCACTTAACGTCATGCTTTCAACCAGCACTCACCTCATTTGTTTTTAACTTGGCAAATGATGTCATTCATTACTAAAAGGGTTGCTTTATTTTTTTTCACTTTTTTGTTTCTTGGTGGTTTCTTAATCCACCTTTATGAAATTTTTAAGCAAATTCCAACTTTCCTCATACTAAACAATGGAGATATCCTGGAGTCTTATTCTCTGAACACATAAAGCTTTCTAGTAGGACTTACATTTTATAATTTCTTGGGAGAATAATAATCTATATTAAATAATGATTATTCTTTCAATGTTTAAAAATGCCCTGCATATCTAAGCTCAGAGTGTTTTTGCCAATTTTAAGGGATGAATTTGGTTTGGTTCCAAATGAAAAGGTATGTTGAAATTGTATTAAAAAATGTTTAAAGCAAAAAAGGACGTCTGGACCCATTTTAAAAGCAGCAGCCCAGTAAGTGAATCTGGGCTATCTTCATTATGAAGCAATAGTTAGAGGAGATGGGGAAAAAAAAAAAAAGAAACACCACTTTTTTAAGCAGGAATTTTCCTGCCTGGCTGCCTTTCCAGACTCGTTTCAGCTCTTTGGCCCTTACAGTGAATTTGCCCGAGTCATTATTTGAAGAGGATGGTCATGAAGACATGCCAGGACATGTTATAACATCTATTTTCTAACTAAAATAGAATGCATTTTCCTAATATGGATTTTTCCTTTATATTTTCTGTACTTAGAAACCTCTGTCTACATTTATCATATTTATATTTTTAAACAGCATCTTTCTTATTTATAAATAAAAAAATAAGGGAAGTACATATTAATATTACTTAACTGCCTCTTTCACACAAATGCACATCTCATGTGCACACAGATTCAGACATATGTGCCCTCCCTGCAGTCTAAAGTACATGGTCAAACTGTGGTCATTAGCTGTGGTGAGCAGTATCAATTGAAAACTTCAAGTCAGAAACATTGTATTTTTATTCTTACTTTCCTAGTCCTGCCACCACCCACCGTTCACCAGATTCTTATAATTCCCTCACCTTTTCCAGCCAGTCACACCCTTTACCTTGAAATCTCAGTGCAAAATGACCGTGTCTAGAAAATCTTGCCCCTAACGAGCATGTCAGCCCCTTCACACATTCTCGCTGTAATTTACTCCTAGGCCTCCACATTACTGCACACTGATGTGGCAACCATGTTCCACCTGCTTTCTACCATAGTCAGTTACAGAGTGGAGATGCAGTTTGGACTTCAGAAATTTCTGTTTCAGAGTCTAGGGCTGCACACCTTTCCCTTCTCTGGTAGAGACAGACACTTACCTTCCCAACACCCATTTCTTCTTTTTCTTAATAACAAACAGAATGCGGGGAAGTGACTGACTCAATAACTCTGCCTTCCAGCCTCTGCTGGCAACGAGGAAGGAGGGATAGAAATGAAAGTTGTTGGAAGGGGCTGCTGGAAAAGCCGCTGTGTGGCCTTCGCCCTTCTTTTGGCCTGGCACTTGAAATGACAGTTGGAGCATGATGGCCATATTCGGGACCTGGAGGAGGATCAAAACCCAGAAGAGAGGGTGACTGAGCAGACGGAGGGGCATTGGATGGGACTGGCATTGCAAAGCTGGGTTGTCTGCCTCTGTGCTTGGTTAAAAGTCCGTCAGAGAAGCAGCTCACTTGTGCGTGTGTTTGTGTGTGCGCACGTGTGTGTGTTGTCACAGGGCTGGACGTCAGCGATTGCAGGAGCTGGTTAAGCAGCATCTGTAAGGCTGTTGTCTCTGCATCTGATGCTGGAGGCTGCAGGCTGTTGTGTATAAGGTGGAGGAGAAGAGCAAGCTGGAACCCACGAGCACCAGCTGGAGTCCGTGAGGATGGAATGAAATCTGTGTCAGGTTCTGTTGACTCTGACCCAGGTGGCATGAGCACCCTGTAGAAACCGGGGACCTTCATCACACAGTTAGACACACACCAGGTGAGGGAGTCAGAGAAGGTGGAGAAGGGTCCGCAAACAGGTGCTGCCTTCCAGCAATGAGGTGGAGTTACGAATGGCTGCCACACTCTCCCCTCCAATCTCTCCCAGATCCCTCTGTGATCCCGGCTAACTGGAAACCTCAGGAAAGGGGATGCTGGGCTGTGTAGTTTTACACAACCCACCACAAAACCTTTACAAAGCCTACTGCATCCTGGATTTCTTTAAACTTTCTCTTGATTTAAACTACTTCATTTGAAACTCTATTATTAGCAACCAAGTGTAATTTCCTGATGGATACTGGGCCTGTATAAGTAAATGTTGATTAACAACTGAAGGGGATGATGAATATGCCCTGCAGATTCAGGTCACTTCAACACAAGACACTTTTCTTATCTTGTTAGCAGGTAATACAGGATTTTTAAAAACCTTGTTTTTTGATAACTTTCATGAAAGCATACTTTCCAAAAGAAATGTTAAAAGGTCAAATAATTATAGACAGAAAATTGCACTGTGAAAGAATTATATTCTTCATTCCAGAAAGAAGACTGGGAAGAGATACCATAATGGGGGCTTATAGACAAAATTCCAGGATGAAAGAATAGTGTCGTAATGGCATCTCATTTAAAAAAAAAAAGTCTGTGCTCATGTGATAAATGTCTGCAGTTTACACACTACAATTTAAGTACTCCACCATCTCGTTTGCTAGGACAGCCTTGTCTGAATCACTTCCATAAGCAAGTGTCAATACTGCATGTACCAGGTGGGGTCTGGGGCACTGAGTCAGGATTGTAAGCAGAATTGCAAAGTTGGGGTATGTGCAGTGAACAATAAAGTGGGAAGGAAGCAGAATTAGGTAGGGAAAGCTTTTGGACCCTGGTGCTGACCTGACACTCATGAAGGAAGGAAAGGAAGCAGAACTCACCTGGGGACCCTCAGCTTGTGATGCAGGTCAAAAGGAGCTTAGGGGAAGGAGCAGAAAAACCAGGAGCAACAATGGCCCTTCAGCAGAGCCATCCATTGAGTAGACAGGGCCAGGTTCCAGGGTCCATGTCAGGCTAGTACCTTTCTCCAAAGAATGTGACCTCAGCTTAAGAGCTAATTTGGATCTGAGTTGGAAGTTCTGAACCTGGAGGCTGTCAGCTAACTGCACTCCTGACAGGTGAATGAAAGGCGGGTTCTTCCCTTGGAGGAGACCCAAGCAGCACACTTGGGAGACTGCCTGCAAGCACGCTTACTAAGAAGTATACTTGTTCAGCAGGATACAAACCCATTTCCCCAAGCCAAGTTGATAAGAAGAATCCTTATTTGGGCAGAGTGAGTTGTCCCAGGTCAGAAATTAATTAGGAAGAGCAATGAAGAAATGAATCATGGGAGGACAACATTGGCCAAAGGATGTAAAATTTCGATTAGATGAGGGAGAAAGTTTAAGCAATCTATTGTACAACATGGTGACTATAGTCAATGACAATGTTCTGTGCAGTTAATACTTGCTAAGAAATAAGGGAGTCGAATTTAAGTGTTCTCACTGCAAATGAACATGAGAGCTGATGCACATGCTAATTAGATTGATTTAGCCATTCCACAATGTATGCATATTTTAAAATATCATGTTGTACTCCATAAATATATACAATTTTATCTGTCAGTTTAAGAAATAAGAAAAGGGCCTGGGTGAATATTTTATGAGGAAGATCCCCCAAGCAATTGAAACAACACCAAAAAAACATTACTGGAATCTGATCAAACTAAAAGCTTCTGCACAGCCAAAAACACAGTAAGTAAAGCAAGCAGACAGCCCTCAGAATGGGAGAAGATATTTGCAGGATATGTCTCTGACAAAGAGAGACATAATTTGAGTATTGCTAATATGTCTGAGTTCTCATATTAGCAAGAAAAGAACAAGTGATCCCATCTCAGGGTGGGTAAGGGACTTGAAGAGAAACTTCTCTGAAGAAGACAGACGCATGGCCTACAGACACATGAGAAAATACTCATCATCCTTAATCATCAGAGAAATGCAAATCAACACTACTTTGAAATATCATCTAACTCCAGTAAGATTAGCCCATATCTCAAAATCCCAAAACCAGAGATGTTGGTGTGGATGTGGAGAAAAGGGAACACTTCTGCACTGTTGGTGGGAATGCAAACTAATACATTCCTTGTGGAAAGATGTTTGGAGATCACTTAGGGATCTAAAAATAGACCTGCCATTCAATCCTTCAATTCCTCTACTAGGTATATATCCAAAAGATCAAAAATCACTTTATAAAAAAGATATTTGCACCAGAATGTTTATTGCAGCCCAATTTATAATTGCTAAGTCGTGAAAGAAGCCCAAGTGCCCATTGACCCATGAATGGATTAATAAACTGTGGTATATGTACACTATGGAATACTATGCAGCCTTAAAGAAAGATGGCGACTTTACCTCTTTCATGTTTACATGGATGGAGCTGGAATATATTCTTCTTAGCAAAGTATTTCAAGAATGGAAGAAAAAGTATCCAATGTATTCAGCTCTACTATGAAACCAATTTATAAGCACCCACACTTCCATATAAAAGCTATAACCCAACTACAGCCCAAGATAAAGGGGAAAGAGGAGGGGGAGAGGGGAAGAGGCAGGGACGGGGAGGATAGATGGAGGGAGAGTAATTGGTGGGACCACACCTATGGTGCATCTTACAAGGGTACATGTTAAATTTACTAAGTGTAGAATATAAATGTCTTAATATAATAACTGAGAAAATGTAGTGAAGGCTATGTTAACCAGTTTGATGAAAATATTTCAAATGGTATATAAAACTAGCACATTGTACCCCACGATTGCATTAATGTACACAGCTATGATTTAATAAAAAATAAGTTAAAAAAAATAAAAAAGAAATAAGAAAAAGGAAATTAACTGACTCTTGTTAACTAACTCTATGTTACTCTTTTGTCTGTGAGCTGGATGGCATCTCTGAACTCACGCAGACAGCAAACCAGATAGTTACACACCTTGACATTTATCGGCTGTGTCCCCCAATCCCAGGCTCAGTGACATTTCCTGTTCAGCCTGCACTGTCTAAGCCCCACCCTCACAGCACCCCAGCCCACATCACTGTGCTCTGCAGGTCCAGCCGCCCTGAGAAGCAGCCCCTGGCTTCCTGTTGTCCCCAACATACTTGCTTCCTGCCTGTTTTCTGTTTCCTCACTAGGTGGGTGACGATTGAGTCTGAAAAGCTCATTGATGTTGACTGATAAAGGGCCAGGGATCTCCTAATTTGCATGAATAGAATATAACCCAAATAAATGGCTGCCTAATTTGTTTTTATTTGTACAGACCAATGTTGATGAAATTCTGAACAGAAAGATACCTATTTGCCCTTTTTGTTGAGAAGGCAGCCCCTCACATTCTAGATGAAGGCCAGTTGCAGATTTTACTCTCAGAGAAACTTATTCCTGGTGAATGATGTTGGCAAATAGGTAACTCGCATTTATCAGCCTATTGGAGAAGTTCAGTGTTGTAGAGGACTCTGTCTTCCTACACTTGAGGGTTTCTTCTCAAGGCAGAAGAGCAGTGTTAATATAATAACAACAAAGAATGGTACTGAGTAGTACTTTATGTGTGCCAAGGGTTTTATTTAGTTTTATAAATTATACAACTACAGATCCATTTTACAGACGAGGCTCAGAAATGTTAAGTGGCCTGAGATCAATCACTAGCAACCAGCAAATAGAAACGGTTAAGCCTAATTCAGATCAGATCTGTCTGTCTCTCTTATCTTTTGCTTAATTTTTTTCACCCCACAATTCACAACAGGTATCAGAGTCTAAGACTTTCATCTTGAACTCCACATCTGCTGGCATTGGTTGTGTGTAACAGTTGACATGGGGGAGTGGTTGGGATTATAGAAAAAAATAAGGTTGGTCATGAGTTGATAATTAAGCAATTATGCCTACCCATTACACCTATTCAAAAGACGGGGGGTTGTTATACTGATCTCTTTGTCTTTTATATATTTGACATTTTCTGTAATAATCAAAGGCTGATAGAAATTTTCATATTCCAAAAAAGGCATTCGATAGTTACAAATAGCTTACCACTCAGCCAGGACATTACAAAGATCGCACCTCAACCCAACTGACCACACACACACAGAGTCACCCCATTTTAAAACATCTTCTAGCATAAGCCATGCAGATATTAATCAGTCACGAAGGTGCAAAACAGGGGTCTTGAAGATTTTAGTGTTTCTAACATGAATCGGTATTAGCAAATGTTCCCTTTCTGTGTGTGAATTACAGCATCTAGTTCCAGTCCATGTCTTATGTTCCTTTTCATTTGCTCAAGACCAGCCAAACCAAACCAGGGATCACCAGTGGAGAGAACTGCAAATGTTTGCAAATGGTGAGCAAATTAGGAGGAGGTCCTCGATTTAGAGAGACATGAATTATTGTGTGCAGGTATAAATAAACATTGTTCTCAGCTCAGGTTCTGTCAACACCTCTATGTGCCAGGAAGATTCATCCCAAGATAAATGAGTTAGTGTTACTCATACCCTAGGAGCTCCAAAAACCACCTGAAGGGGCACACAGTGTACTGGGCTCAGCTTGTTTGCAAAACTCAGCCCTTGGAATACAAAGCTCCCACAAAACAGGCAGCCAACTCTGAAATCTGTGGGGTTTTTTTTTTTTGCAGTTTTTTTGGCCAGGCCCAGGTTTGAACCCACCACCTCTGGTATATGGGGCCAGTGCCCTACTCCTTTCCACAGGCGCCACCCAAATCTGTGTGTGTTTTCTGCTGTCAAAAACAGACATTCTCATTCGTGAATCTACACTTCAGATTTGGGCAGTAGTTATTCTAGGAAGCCCACACTCCCCGCACCCCATTTTTTTAATCAAATAAGACATGCTTATTGTATAACATTTGTAATAATGCAAACAGTAGGACAGTTAAAGTTACCTTAATTCTACCACTTGGAGGTAAATATATATATGCTTCTAGAATTTTTAATACATATGTAAATAGTCCAAAATCAAAGGAGAACCATACTGTAGGTAACTTGTTTTGTTCATTCAAATATAGCCTATACGTATTTTAATGCCTATAAATAACCCTCATAACAATGTTTATGTGTTTGTACATATGGATTAAAACAATTTATCACTTGAGACATAAGGTTTATTGAATATTTATCAAGAATTATTATTGGACATTTAGGTTGCTTTTCAAATTTTTGCTATTAAAACTGTGTTTGGGTAAATATTTTTATAGATAATTATTTCTACATAATCTATTATTATTTCCTTAGTATATATTTTTAGAAGTAGAATGCACAGATATGAGCTTTTGGAGGCTTTTTTATACAAATTATCCCCCAGAGTGGGTATACAAATTCACACTCCTTATCATTCAGTACAGTCTGACAAACTACTAACATTAGTTTTTTCTCTTTCCCAATTTGATAGGTAAAAGAAAGACCATATTATTTTATTAGAATTTGTACTTCTTATACTGCTAAAGATATTGAAGTTTTACATTTGTTTATTAAAACAATCTATAACTAACTTCCCATTTGTGTTATACTGTACATTTATTATTTATCTCTAAGATTCTTTACATTTTAATAGTCTTATCCTCTTGTCTGTCATATAGGGTGCAATTTCTTGCCTTATTTTTAATTGCATTTTATCTTGATTCTGTATTTGCGATACAGAATTTTTAGGGTAAAAAAACAAATGCATGCATCTTTATCTTCCTGGGTCCTCTGACTTAAATCATGTTTGGATTGTCCTTCTCAAACCTATATTTTCTTCTCATTTACAGTTTTTAATCCATCTGAAATAAGTGTTGGAGTATAGACATCACTTCTTTCCTCTAAAGGGGTGATTCAGTGCACTGTTCAATGTTTCTCATATAAGCACTCTTTTCCATCCTGATTTAACTTGCCACCACTATCATATGCTACATATTTATGTATTCTTTGCTGTGTTCTTAGACATTCCATTATGTTCCAGTGGGCTTATTAACTGTGTTTGGGCAAGTGCCACCCAGTTATTCTAGTGATTGAAGCTTTCTAGTACATTTAATGCACTAGTGGAGAGCTCTGACTTACTCCACTTTGTTTTCTTGCCTCTTCTTGCTCATTTATTTGTCCCAAAACCTTTACAATCATTTCATTAGGATCATGTTATAGCCACAAATTATACCAGAGAGAATGATCATCCTTATGATATTCTCTTCATGCAGAAATGTGGTTAAGTCTTCCCTTTTATTCGAGCTTTTATGCTCCTGGCACAGAAGGGTACTCGCCTGTATCTACTCGGTTTATCTACATTTCCCAGATGCCCTTGCATTGCAGCTACAGTGGGGCCACGTGATCAGTCCTGATCAATGGACTGCGAGTATGAAGGGCATTTGTTACTTATGCTCAGAAGGAATCAAGAGTATGTGTGAGTCCTTTACACTCCATTCCTGGTGGGGGTGAGGGGTGTCCGTAGAGACCGTGTGTTGACAATAGGCGGGCCAAAGAATCGAAGCTGCTTGGATCTTTGAGTTCCTGCTTGAAGGATGGAGGTTTTGAAGAGACACCCAACCCACATCAGGCTTTAAGTGAGGAAGATGTGAGCCTTTTCTCGGTGTTTCATTGAGATTTGGGGATGTATTTGTTACCAAAGTATAGTCCCTGAGTAAATATTACAAATTTGTTTATTCAGTTCTAAATATTAATCTTTCCACTATCATTATGATAGGGAAATTTTTCAATACTTTTAATTAATTATTGCTGATATACAGAAGAGGATTTTTAAAAATGGGGTAGTCCTAAAGTTTATGTGCAATTTAAAATAGTTGGCTATTTTAACCTTTAAGGCCACCCTGTACATTTGCATTTATTTCCTTCTATTTATGGTAGAAATTCTGTGAGAAATAAAGCACATTCTGATTCCTCAGATTGGTCCTCTTTTAAAGTCCTGAATCATTTTTGTTTTCCTATCTTACCTAGATTTGGGTAAAAAGGAGAAACTCCATGTTTATCACCCTGGAAGCACTGAGATAAGTTCTTTCAAAGATGGGAGTTCTTTCAAAGATCTTTCTACATCAGATGGAAGGATACTATTTATATATTTATTTTTATTTCAGATTAGTAGGAGGGCGCAAACAATTAGGATACAATATTTGCAGTTTTTAGGTAGAGGCCCTGTCGTAGCTATGTATGGCACTCAAGAGGTGTGCCACACGCTCTTACATTGTGCCCACTAGGTGGAAACCCACCAACCCTCCCTTCTGCCTTCTTCTCTCTCTCTCCTCCCCCAACTTGAATTTAATTGACTTTTTCTTTTGTGTGGGCATTTATTAGTTCATCCACTGGCTTCATATTGGTATTGAAAACATTGGATACTTGCTTTTCCATTTTTGTGATATTTTACTAAGAAGAGTATGTTTCATCTCCATCCAGGTTAATACAAAAGATGTAAAGTCTCCATTTTTTTAATGGCTGAATAGTGTTCCATGGTATACATATGCCACAGTTTACCCCTATTCATTGGTTGATGGGCACTTAACATTGTTTCCACATCTTGGCAATTGTAAATTGAGCTGCAATAAACACGCTAGTGCAAATTTCCTTATGATAGCATGATTTATTTTCTTCTGGGTAGATGCCTATTAATGGGGTTGCAGGATCAAATGGAAGGTCTATTTTGAGTGAGAATTCTCCGTGCTTCTCTCCAAAGAGGCTGTATTTGTTCTCAGTCCCACCAACAATGTAAAAAAGTGTTCCCTTCTCTCCACATCCAGGCCAGCATCTGCAGCTTTGAGACTTTGTGATGTGGGCCATTCTCACTAGGGTTAGGTGATATCTCAGGCTGGTTTTGATTTGCATTTCTCTGATAATTAGGGACCATGAGCATTTTTTCATATGTTTTTTGGCTATTCATTTGTCTTCTTCAGAGAAGATCATGTCTCTTGCCCAGTGGTAGATGTTTGCTCTTTTTTTGTTGTTGTTGATTAATCTGAGTTCTCTGTAGATTCTAGTTATTGACCCTTTGTCAGATTCATAACGTGCAAATATCTTTTCCCATTCTGAAGGTTGTTTATTTGTTTTAATTATTGTGTCCTTAGCTATGCAGAAGCTTTTCAGCTTAATTAAGTCTGATTTACTTTTGTTGTTGTTGCAATTGTCACTGAAGTCTTCTTCACAAAATCTTTGCCCAGGCCAACATCCTCATGAATTTTTCCCATACTTTCTTTCTTTTTAGGATTTTTAACACTTCATATCTTAGATTTAAACCTTTTATACATCTTGAGTCAATTTTCATAAGTGGTGAAAGATGCAGGTTCAATTTCAGTCTTCAGATGGAAGGATAAAATTTAAATATTAAAGTGGCACGGACTCTATGGTAGGCAAAATAATGGTTCCTCAAAGATGTCCCTATCCTAATCCCAAGAACAAGTGAATGTGTTAGTTTAAATGGCAAAGCAGAATTAAGGTTGCATATGGAATTAAGATAACTAAACATGTGACTTTAAAATGGGGACAGTAACCTGGACTACCCATGTGAACCCAATATGATCAGAAGGATTCTTAAAAGTGAAAGGGGGATTCAGAGGAAGAGTCAGTATCAGAGTTGACACAGCATGAGAAATACTTGATCAGCCATTACTGGCTTTGAAGATGGAAGCCAAAAAACGTGTGTGGCAGCCTTTAAAACTGGAAAAGAGAAGGGAAATGAATTGTTCCCTACAGCTTCCAGAAGGAACGCAGCCCCTGCCAAACACCTTCATTTTAGCTAAAAGAGACCCATTTAGGACTTCTGACCTTCAGCATGGTAAGATAATAAATGCATTGTATTAACCACCAACTTTGTGATGCTTGTTATAGCGACAGTAGAAAACGAATATGAGCTTTGAATCAGATCTAGATTCAAAACTCAAATCTATCAATCACTAATTGTTTGAAATGAAATGCTTTTTAAGAAACCATTCTAAATCTTCACTTCATTGAGTATAAAATGATATAACAATTTTATATATAATTTATGTATAACAACCTATTTCATGATTGGTAATGTTGGTAATAACATCAATAATAGAGTAACTGCATTTACTAAGCACTCTGCTCTGGTTTCAGAGCTAAGTAATCTATACATTGGGTATAATATTCTTAGCTCTCAATTTTTCCATTAACTCAGCAATCCTCAAAAAGCAAACAAGCCCCCCCCCAAAAGAAAACCCTTATGTAGTTATATATAGGCTATTACAGTCTTCGCTTAAAAATGAGTTAATTGAGGCACAGAAAGTGTTAAATATTTTGCCACTAAGTTATAAGAGGTAGTAAATGGATGAGCAAGGATTTAAATCTGGGAAGAGTTCAGAGACCATGCTGTTAAGTGGCAGCTACCATGTTTTGGTTTACCATAGTATTGCCTTATACCAGATATTGGTCCATTTGCCTAAAAGGTGAGGGAGGAAGCAATTATGGCAGGAATTTCAGCCTTCATAGCTGTTGTTAGGTAACTCACAGTTAGCCAGGGCTCTAGAGCACTGGTTCAGGGCTATTCTCCTTAACTCCTACACACTTCCTTAGTTTTAAGCCAACTTTGACACTGCCCTGATTTACTCTGCCCAGGACTCATTCCAAGTTTAGACTGCCACTGTATGCTTCAAGCAGCCTCTGGGTTTGGGTCCTGATGCCCCCACCCTCAAACTCTGGCTGTGCTGGCTCCCAGCTCCTCTTGCTCTAAGTTTTGGGAGAGCGTTATCAGTTGAATTTTGCTTAGTGGCCCTTCCTCTTTTCTCCACAGTTCCCACCTTGTACATGTCTCAGTCTGATCTCATCTGTCCTCTCATTTGCAGAAATTCTTAGAAATTTCAGCCAAATGGACACTACCTGGTTTCAAATGTGGATATGAGCATTTTTTTTAGAGAGCGAATTTAGGAAAAAGAATTAATTAAATATTTGAGCTCAAATTATCATTTTAAACTAGTGATCTTTTCATGGACATTTACATGAGAATTTCAGAAAACCCTAAGTGGAAACCCAGATGTCAGTTGAGGGAACAAGTTGTGTTCTCTCTACCCTCCACCATCCTCTGTATGTGAAAGGGAGTAGTATTGCAAAGATTAATTTTCCCACTGGAACTTGCCTTAGAAAATGGAAATGATTACAGTCAGTTTCAAGTAATATTTTTCTCTCAGGTGCATAAATCATGGAGTGCTACCCAGAGCTCATTTTCATTCGATGGTCTTCTCTGTGTTTCTGTCCATTCTTGGTTTTCAAACATCCATTCATAGATAAAATCTTACCTATGGAAAAAGTTCTTCACTACTCTGGGGCAAAATGATATTAAATAAAGATTTTTTTCATAAAGCTAAATTATATGATTTAAATGTGATCAGACTATATCTTTTTAATATTTTTGGCATTAAAATGATGTCTTTTATGAAATGGTTATAACATTAGATGGTAGTTTGATTTGCTTTAAACCCCCTCTCAATGTTAAAAGTTGGCAATCCTGTGTTGGTTTCAAAATTATTTTCAGAATTTTTTCTGGTCTATATAATCCCAAACCCTATGAACCACTGGAATGTATCTTCAAATAGTTTTTCAACAAGTGGACTATTTTCTGCATTTCTGAGACTACCCGCCTGTCCTACTGAAAGACAAATTGCTGGTTATAATGTCCTTAGCTCATAACTTCCCTCACCCCCCAAAACCCAGTGGAGACATTTTGGCATCTCAATGTTGGAGAGGAAATGTCTGAAACCAACTCAAAGTTTTGTTCTCCTCTAAATAAATTTTTACTGAGTAGTTAAAAGATTTTTTTTTGACCCCTTTCTCCCTTGCTCAAGGCATGGTACACATCCCTTCCAAATGCATGACATTGAGATAGAATATGTAGTAGCTAATGGCCAAGAGGCAAATTCTAGCATCTCCTAAATTCAAGTCTAGTTTCTACACTTGCTTAGCCACTGCACAGTTATGGGGCAATGGTGTTTCTCTAAAAGATATGTTTAAGTTCTAACCCCCAGTATCTGTGAACACAATCTTAGTTGGAAATAGGATCTTTGCAGAAATAACCAAGTGAGGTTATTGGGGTAAAGCCTGATGCAGAATGACTGGTGCCCTTCCAAGAGGAGGGAAATTTGGACACAGATACCCAGAGAGGAGAGCACCGTGTGAAGACAGAGATCCAGAGGGAAGACAGTCACGGTAATGCTGAGTAGAGCTGCAAGTTTTGCTGCCACAAGCCACCCAGGAATTGCCTGGGTGCTCTCAGAAGCTGAGAGTTAGGAAGGAGCCTCCCCTGAAGGCTTCTGAAAGAGCATGACTCTGGCGACTCTCCTACCTCCATCACTGTGAAATAATGCACATTGGCTGTGTTAAGGTGCTCAGTTATAGAGTAGCCCTGGAGAAGAGGCGACAGACAGCTCACTTTAGCTTCAATGACTTTATCCATAAAATGCAGAAAATAATGTGTTTACAGTTATAAGATTGTTGAAAGCCTTAAGTGTGATTGGACAAGACATGTAACTTCCGGCACATTCTACCTAATCAATAGAACAGGCTGTTTTTCTTGTCATCATCCTCAGTACCACCACTACCACTGCCATCTTCCTTGGATAGCCGTCTCTTTGGAGTACATTTTCTTTTTCTATACTCTTGGAATTTTTATCCAAAGCTTGTATCATTTTTATAAAATTATAAAGTAATTTTTCTTTACTGTGGATTCCCAGGCCAACCATCAAAAAATCTTGGGTAGGTTTCTGGAATGGGGATGGTTTGAAGGTGTCCAGATCTGAGCTCTCATTAAGTAATTGATGTACAGTGTAATTGAAGTGTAGGCTTGGTATTAGAATCTCTTTTCTATAAATATGGAAATTGAGGTCAAAGTAAATTGAACCCAAGTCACAAAACATAAGATCAAATATTTTTGAGACTGAACTTCAATAACTTCACCAGTTTGATGAAATGTGAAACTCTAGACAAGTATGAAAAAATTACAGATAATGAGGCATTGTAATACCTCAACAATACCTCCACAATACATAAAATATGGGAGACAGGCCAATAAAGTATTAAGAACACATGCTTTGGAATCAGAAAGGTTTAAATTCTAGCTGTGGTACTTTCTTTCTAGCTATGTGAACTTGGGGAAATTATTTAACCTTTTAAGGTCTTTGGCTCTTTATCTGGAAAGGGGAATAGCTTGTACCAGGGTTCTTGTGAGGAGTCAATGAGATGTCATGATAAGGCATTATTATTATTATAAAGAAATGGTATCTTTTTGCAATATGCTTTGACATTTATTTCAAGAAAAGTAATCAACATCTTCATCTTCTGGTATCAACTGCCTGAAAGGCACAAATACAAGAGAAGAAAATCCACAGATGAAAACTAGTAACTGATTTTAGAAAAGATGCAATGACCATGCTTTCCTAGTGGCTTATTAATGATTATTGTGCCAAGAATAGCTTACCTGGGATTCTTCTTATTAATTTGCTTTTGGCAATTCTCCTTGTGCCTTGAAATTCTCTATTTAATAACACTGACAGGTCATTTACCAGAATACATAAGAACCATTTGTGCAGGTTCTCATGGCTACATCTTCAAGGATGCTCTGACAGGTTATGATTTCTCAGTAAGTAACACGTGAAATAATTTGTTTGCTGCTATACTGGGAACATTTCACTAGGCTCTAAGATGCCAAGGAGGGAACAGGGAAAGAATGATGTGGGAAAGTAGGCACTCTGATATCATCAGAGGGGCTGAGCACATGGCAGATACCAAGAGATTAGATAGATGGTGAACAAACCTGCACAAAACAGCTGCTTTTATTTTTATGAGATTTAAGCCATTGTGGATTTACATTGTATTAGAAACAGCCACCGCATTAGAATTTGTCTCACCTTTGTTGGACATGATATCCTTTTGGGATAGCTGACGTGATCCCAGCTGTCTCTCCATGCCGTCTGTCCTCAGCAAGCTTCCTTGCCAAGAGTTGCTCACTCCCTGTCCTTGTCCTGCTCATTGAATGTGTTATCCGGAGTGCAATGAACAGAAGGCCAAACAGTAGCTTAAGCATCACAGCACACTGGTTAGCAGTAAGTCTGTGGATTCATGTTCCTGACTTGGAGTAGGGCTGTAGCAATTTCCTAAAGAACCTGGGGTCTGTTTTTTCCACTCTGCCTCCCTCAGTGTGTTAATCTGTTCCATGCATGACGGCTGCCACAGTTGCAGGAATTACATTCTCTGCCTCAATCCCTGAGTAAGAGAAGAGGAAAGGCAGGGGGCACCTCCCTTCACATGCCCAGCTCTTTCCACAAAATCATTCCCCCAAACCTCATGAGCTGGTTTCTCCTTGTATCTCTCTAGAAAGAACTGGGAACATAAGCATCCCCTGCTGGGAAACCCCCGGCAAGAATGAAACCAGGCAAACGGGAGAGAGCACTTGGATTGACTTAAAGCAATCCTAACTCATCTCCTGGGACTGGGCACAAAATCAGTCTGTTTATGAAAAAGGCAGAAGGCCATGGCAGTGGATAGAATTTGCAGTAGTGGTCAGGCACAGTGCTCATGCCTGCAGTTCCAGCTACTCAGGAGGCTGAGGCAGGAAGATCGCTTAAGCTGAAGAAGTTTAAGACTAGCCTGGGCAACATTGCAAGATCCTGTCTTCATAAAATAAAAAAAAAAATTGCTATGGTGCCTTGCCCTGCTATGTCTCCTCTTTTTCTGCATCCCGAACTGCACATTTCCCCTTTGGTATCCCAAACTCATATGTGGAATCGAGCCCTGAGGAGTAAAGATGGGAGAGGGGCAGCTGGGAGGTTACAGATGAGGCCTAACATCTGATGGGAACTGGGCTCCTGGTCTGACGTTATTAGATCTCATTACGAGATATGAACCACTGATTTAAGTTACTCAAGCTCTGAGGAGGCTGATTGTAAAACCAAACCTATATCGTATTCATAGAACTCCCACCAGTTATCTGCCCTGGCTGTAAACCTTCCTTGCTGTGCCTAGAGCTGTGTGTGTGCAAACCACATCCCTGCAGACTTCAGCCTGCCTCTGCCTGGAACAAGCCACAGGAACACTGCAAGGCTGGGGCAGACTTGCTCCCCTGTCTGCCTGCAGTTGCTGCAAGCACCGCTGCAAAGCTGCCCCACTCCCTAGCAGCAACTAAGCCATGTTTGCAGCTGCCCCAGAGCTTAAAGGACCAGCACCATCAGCTTCCCCCTCAGCAACAAGAGCATCAGTGGCGCAGTGCGCCTCATTAGCAGTCTGAGTTTCTGCTCCTCTGAGTTCCCCGGTTGGAATTTCAACCTTTACCCCTCATTCCTCAGCTATAGAGATGTAGCTGCTTCCTAGTTACCAACACTTTAGTTTCCTTTTTATCCTTTGGATTACCTAGTTGGCAACTTCATACCTTGTTAACTTTTCTTTAGGTTAAATTGACTGGACCTGTCTCCTGCCTGGCTCCTGGCTAACTCTGTAGTGTTTCGTCATGAACCAAGAGACACCCGGATGTCAAGTCGGGAAATACCCCATGCTTTCTACACAGGAGTCATCGCTGCAGTGACCGGATCTTCAATGGCCTCCATTGGAAGGTAAGGCCAGATAAAAGCCATCGTTCATAACCACATCAAGATTCTGGCCCCATATACTTATGTGGAAGCCCTACCTCTGGTAAGCAGGACTAGTCCTGCAGGGTCTGGCCAGAAGGAGTCTGAGCACCCATCCTCCTTGTCCCCAAAGCCAGTAAGGTGTCCCAGACAGGTCTAGTCACCATATACTCCCAATGTCATGAGCCCAGGAAGAACCATTAGTGACAGGTAGGGGTGGGAGTATATTCAGACAGAGAGATGGCAAACCCAAAGGCTAAAGACTAGGAGTCTCAAGAGTCCAAAGAAAAAAATGACAAGTGGGAATCCAATATTTTAATCCCTTTGGTCATTTCTCCAAAAGATGGACCTGTAGCAACACACCCACTAATATCCTTGCTCTTAACCTATCCACATAAACACTCCTTTTGGGGGACATGGGACACTCTCATTCTAGACTCTAGACAATACTAACACATGGTGAATAAATCCTCAGTCAGATGCCAACATGGTGAAAATGCGAACAAGGGGAGCTGGATGGTCTTTTGGAGAATATTTCCACAAAGCAAAATAATTCCATTCTCTACGTTGTTGATTTTGTGTTTGACAACTACTTAAACTCATGGGGACTTCATTCCTAAATAGCACAGGAGCCACAGTTTTGGTTTTTATTATTTGATTTTTGTATGTATGAAGTCCATAAATTTCAAATTGCTTTATTACAACACATTTTTAAAATATTACAACCCGTAAATTCTCCTCCTGAAAATATTTAAAAAATTATTACCCTTTTAGTTTGGCCTTTAGTTCACTGCTAATCTATACCCATACTAATGGTCTGTTATTTGTTTCTCATTCACCAGTCCACAGCTGATATGGCAGCCGCATAAGCAGTGGGGACCAGACCTATCTCGCTGCTCTGACGGCTTCAACATGGGCTCGTACCTCATGGTCCAATATGCTCAGTGCCAGTCATTGTGTCTGCAGTCCTGCCAGCATGGAAGGACTTGCTTTTTCCTGTTAAGGATGCTTAGAAGTTAAACACATCACTTATGTTCATAACCCACTGTTCAGAATTAGAAGTACTACCTGAAGTCACCCCAAGTTCCAAGGGAGGCTGAGAGACACCTTAATTTCTGAAGTTATGTCAGTGAGAGAGGAAGAGCTATTAGTATATGATAAACATCTGTCCATTTGGTGAATTGTTACCTTTGGTCTCCTTGAATAGCTCTACCCAACCTTATACACAAGCTTTTTGTTTTGTGTAATTTAGTAACAGGTTTATTGAAAGATAATTTACATTTGATATAATTCACCTACTTAAAGTGTACAATTCAATGTTTTTTTAACATATTCAGAATTGTGCAACCATTACCACAATCAATTTTGGAATATGTTCATCCTTCTCCCACCTAAATAAATGCCTTACCCGTTCATTAGCTGTCACTTGTCTTTCCCCCTACCCTCTCCCAGCCCTAAGCAACCACTAATCTACCTTCTGTCTCCATGGATTTGACTATTCTGAACATTTCATATAAATGGAACCCTCCAATATGTGGTCTTTAGAGACAGGCTTCTTTCACTCTCCATTTTCACGGTTCCCCATGTTGTAACACTTATCAGTACCTCATTTTCATTTTATGGCCAAATCATATTCTACTGTATGGATATACATTTATTTGCACATTTATCAGTTGGGTCGGGTCCACTTTTTAGCCATTCCAGATAAAGCTGCTATGAATACTTGTGAACAATTTTGTTTTTAAGAGACAAGGTTTTGCTCTGTTGCCCAGGCTGGAAGACAGTGGTGCAATCATAGCTCACTAGAGTCTTGAACTCCTGGATTCAAGTGATCCTCCCACCTTGGCCTCCCAAAGCGCTGCAATTACAGGCATTAGCCACTGTGCCCAGACTACATACAAATTTTTGCATGCATATATGTTTTCATTTCTTTTGGGTCTGACCCTGGGAGAGGAATTACTGGGTTTTATGGCAGCTCTGTGTGTAACTTATTGCAGAAGAGGTAGACTCTTTTCTAAAGTGGCTACATCATTTTACATTTTCACCAACAAGATATGAGGGTTCCAATTTTTTCACATCCTTGCAAATACTTGTTCTTATTTGACTTTCTGATTATAGCCACCTGAATGGATGTGAAGTGGTACCTCACTGTGGTTTTGATTTGCATTTCCCTAATCACTAATAATGTTAAGAGTTTTTTTCTTGTGCATATTGGCATTTATGTATCTTCTTGAAGAAAGTCTCTTTGGATCCTTGTTCCTCTCTAAGTTTTGAAATCTATTTTCTTTTTAAATATACAGTTCTATGTTGAGAGGTCACATTGTGCATACAAGGTTATACTTTTCAGCTCCTAGAGAAAGCTGGGTCTTTTTATTTATTGTGAGAAATTCAGTAAGTTTTTGAAAACTCAGGAGTTACTCAGAAGCCATGTAATATGTGTAACTTGCAGATTTCATTCAGTACATGTGGAAAGACTGAGATTTTATCTGAAAGCAAAGAGTAGCCAAAGTATAGGACAAGATGGAACTTAAGTTTTTAGCTGAGTGCCCAAACATTAAGAGAAATAAGAGAAGTCATTATCTAGGCTGTTAAGTTTTTAATATTAATTTTAAGCAACAAGGTATGAAACCTTACTATTGATTATTCAAAATGTTTAAGAACGCATATGCAATTGGTAACTATAATTACTGACCATATTAATACAATCAAATGGCACAATTCAATTTTCTGTAATTATAAAATAAAAATAAGGCACTCAGTTAAAAATAATGCTTTTAACTCTTTATAACTCTTTCCATAAACAATACTGAACAAAAATAAAAGGTGAAAAACATAACACACAAAATATTTTGCTTGAAATGTAAAATACAAAGTCAAATAAATACTGTATATAATTGTGGAATCCTACATCATTAGTGAAAATCTGTAAGTACAGTGAGAAAAAAAGACAATACAGTGAGATGGAAAGAAATGCTGATGCACATAGAGTTAATTACTTAACCTCCCTGGACCTCAGTTTACAAATCTCTGAATAAAAAGGTCGAGTTGGATGGATGTCTGAAGCCTATCTCTAAAAGGTCTACTAATCTACAATGACTAAAAGGCAAAGCTTGTCTATGGAATTTTCTATGAAAATGTGTCTAGGAAAGGTAAGTCTAAGTAAGCAAGGCAGTCCCAAACGAGAAAGTTTGGTTCACCTTAGATTAAGTAAAGGTGATCAATAAGGACATATTCTAATTGCCAAAATCGTTTTTCAAATGTTTTGCTTTGTTTTGGGTAGGTGTGTGACTCTAGCATTTCCCAAGTTTTCACAGTATTTCACAAAATCCATTGTGTTTACATGCTTGGGGAAACAATAGGTTGAAGAGTTGTGGTACTCTTTTAAAAAGTTACTTATTGAAAACCCATTCCCTATTTTTTCCTTAGTTTAATGTTAATTTGATTTAAGGCAGCAATATGCCAGCTTCCATAGTGCTGAACTAGGACTGGTCCAAGGTAATCACTGTAACCCTGTTTTCTGCTTTCCCAGCCTCCCTTGCAGCTACCAGTGGTTAAATCAATGTATATGGCCATGGAATCCTTTTCTTTCCAAAAATATCTCCAGGGATTACTTTCCCAAAGAGTATGGTGACCTAGGTTAACTTTATTACAAACAGTAGATAAACACAGTAAAACCAGTGTTAATTTTTCAGGCATTTCTCCTATAAACCATTTACACTGTTTTTTTCGGATAAATAAAAACTTATGCATGCATTTGTGTATTTGGTCATACCTTGCCCCTATTCTTGAAAAGAATTTAAAATGAATGAAAAATCTGTTGGCCAAGACGGTGCCTGTCAATTAAACCCCTTGTCTACCATACACCTAGAGAACATGAGAATTCATGAAATATAGCATTCACGTTAATTAACCTTTTACACTAGCTGTGTTGTCAAGTAAAATCTGCTACCCAGTATCCTCAGTTCTGTGTACCAGAATCAACAGTGGTGCTTAAAAAGAAAATTACAGGTCCTTCTCCATCTACCATACACCCACTTCAGACTCAGTAAGTCTGGAGGTGGCTCAGGCATCTGTAAGTTTTTAAAGCCCTACAGTTTATTCGGATAGGCAGTGAAGGCTGAAATACTATGCTTTACAAATCACAGAAGCTGTACCTGTTCAAGATTCTTAGGTGAACAAGGCCTCATGGCATGGTGGTAATAAACATATATCAGCTATCAAGAGCTCAAGTCTTGGTTCTGGCACTCAGTAGCTAAGTGACTTTGAGCAGATTTCTTAAACTCTTTTGAACCTTAAAATGACCACCTTATAAAATACATGTATATACTATTATTACCCCGTTGCACAGGTAGACATCTGAGGTTCAGAAGACTTATGTAATTTGCTTAAAGAAGGTCACCAGGCCAGAACTAGAATACGTATCTCACCCTAGAAACCATTTTTTTTTTTTTTTGAGACAGAGCCTCAAGCTGTCACCCTGGGTAGAGTTCTGTAACATCACAGCTCACAGCAACTTCCAACTCTTGGGCTCTAGCGATTCTCCTGCCTCTGCCTCCCAAGCAGCTGGGACTACAGGTGCCTGCCACAATGCCCGGCTGTTTTTTTGTTGCAGCCGTCACTGTTGTTTTGGCGGGCCCTGGCTGGATTCGAACCCGCCACCTCAGGTGTAAGTGGCTGGTAGCCACTTGAGCCATAGGCGCCGAGCCCAGCGACTAAATCTTAACCACTAGACGCACCTTCTTCATTTTGAGATATTGTGACTCAGCTCCCTTGGTGTGGATCAGGGATAAATAACCTGGAGCTCAATCGGGCTTCCATCTGAAAGAGAACACGGTAATGCTGTAACCGACCACACGGGAAGGCGGAGACACTACTACAACCACCCTTTCTTCCCGGCGCCCCGGACGCCAGGACGTGTCCTAACCGTAACTTTAAATCGCCCGCGAGCCCTGGTCCGGCCCGGCCCACCGCGCCAGGTCATCGGAGGGTCGGATCCGGCCAGAAGATGCCTGTAAGTTCTGGGAGCCGCAAGCGCAGCATCCTCGCGCCGCCTTTTCTTCAGGAAGGCGTAGTCGCACCAGGCTTCCCGCGTTTCCCATCCGACTTCAAGGGTCCAACCCTTCACACCGCGCCGTCCTGCGGGGGTAGCCGCGACCGCCGCCGCCTCCAGGGTTCCGCCGCCGCCTCCAGGGTTCCTCCCCCGGAAATGACGCGCCGGAAGCGTCTCTCCCTCACAGGGGGCGGGGAAGGAAGATGGCGGCGCCCAGCGGCCGGTGAGGAGAGTGGGCACGGGGGTTCCCGGAGGCGGCCAGACTTGCGCGCTATGGCCGCATCCCCGCACGCTCTCTCCTCACGCCTCCTGACAGGTAGCGTACCCGTCTGAGGCAAGACATTGGGGGGAAATTTAACTTTTTTGCCACGTGCGAGGCCGTAGTTCCGGTTAGCTGCAACCTTGGGAGCCCTTGATGAGGTCGGCTGGGCACCGGTGTCGGAGGAGGGGACCTTTGGAGAAGCCTGGAGTGCAGGGTCCATAGAGCTGGCGTCCGGTCTTGCACTTTGGCCTCAGTGGTCCACAGCGCTTCCTCCGTGCGACTGCCCGGAAGGAGCAGTGTCTGTGTTGCTTCTTTGGGTTTTCAGGTAGTGGAACTGGAGGAGAAGGCAGAGTACAACCTCAGGAGTAGAACCTCACTCCTCTTGGCTTATCAGAGCCTCAGTCCCTAGCCACTGGTTTATAATAACAAGAGAAGTACTTTGTTGCCACTCGGAAGCTTTGATGATAACGATGACTACAATGATAGTGACAGCTACAGAGAGAGAGCGCCGTAGTCCCCCTCAGACTTTGGGTTTGTACCGCCAGCATGGTCCCTGATATAATCCTCCCACTTGAAGGAGCCCAGATAAATAAATTGAAGCTGGAATGCTCTTTGGTCTTTGACAAGGTCTCAGCTCAACTGTCATCTTTACAGAAAGGCCTGTCTTGACTGTCCTAAGAAACGTGGAGTCCCCTATCTGTCTCTCTTCACATCATTTCATTTATTTCTTTCATTATAGTTAGCACAATCTGTGACTTTTAAAATTTATGTATCAGTTTGTTATCTCTTTCTTTTAATTGGAATATAAAATTTGTGAAGGCAGGAACAGGGTCCGTCTCTAGTTTACCTCTGTATCCCCAGTGCCCAGAACAATATTTAGTGCACATTGTTGGCTTTCAGCAATTATTTGTGAATGGATGAAATCTGTCCTGATGGAGATGTTAGAAAAGAAGCTGAGAATTGTTTTGTCCCAAGCATTTTTGGATTATTATTAATGGCTGTGTGGGGAATGTGTTTTTGGTGGTCCATATTAGGGACTAGGTAGGAGAAGCCAGGGATTGACTTTTGATCATATCCCAGTGTTGGGATTCAGAAAACAATACCTCAAAATGAAGACTTCAGAAGCAACCTCAAAAACAAAAGTTTTTCCCTGACTTTCTCCTGCCCTCTTGTATCTCAGACCCATTCTCCCCCAAAGCTTGTCATGGAAACTAAAATCCCTCGTCCCTAGTGGGTTATAAAAACTAGAACCCCTTCTCTCCAAAGCCAGCCATAAAACCTAAAAATATCACCATAATTTTTGTTCAACCTTTCTCTGTAAAAATTACCCAGAAAGACATTATTTGACCATGGTTTTGACTGTAGGTCATAAGACTTACATTCTTGCCCCATACCCAGAAGAAAGGAATGTAAATTCAGAAAGGCAAAGAGGAATCAACACAGGTCTTGATGGGTTTCCCCACTCAATCTATCAGCATTTTTGTCCAATCATATTTCTATGGGGTGGTCCATACTTTGTTGAACCTAAGCATAAAAATGGAGAATTTCACCTGTAGCTTTGGGTCTTCATTTTGAAGGCTCTTGTGTATGTTAAATAAATTTGTATGCATTTTCTCAATCTGCCTTTTGATAGCTGATTTTTCAGTGAAACTTCAGAGGGCAAAAACCCCAGACCTCTATCCCAGAAATTTTTTCAGGCCTCACCACCCACAAGCTCTCTGTACTGTCTGGCAATGTTGATCACCATGACTTCATGAAATTCCTTTCTTCCTTTCTCATAATGTTATTTTGTGGCTCTCTTCTGGTCTGGGTGATCTCGGAGCAAGGCATTTGACTATTCTGGAGTTAAATTGGCTCATCTATAAAATGAGGTAATTGAACTAGATGATCTCAAAGGTCCCTTCTGGTTCATAAAGTGGAGAGTAGTAGAGATGGAGAATAGGTGAAACAAGATTGGCCAGAGTTTGGTAATTGTCGAAGCTGGGGGATAAGGAAGGAGGGCTCATTGTACTCTTTTGTTTTTGTGACTGTAGTTTTCCATAATAAAAAGTTTTTTTTTTCTTTTAAGACCTATGATTCTTTTTGATTCACTTCTTTGTTACTTTTTGTCATCTCTGACTCTACATGTTCTTTGATCCTGACACTAGACGCTCATTCTCAGAGGACTCATCCTTTCTGAGTGCTTGAATTATCTCCTGTGTATGGATGTTTCTGTAATGTACAGTCCTCAGATTAGCTGTTTTTCCTTCTTTCCATTCTGTATTTTCAGCAATAGGACAATCCCTCTTGACTGCTCTGAATTCCCCAGTTCTGGTAGATGGGCTGCATATGGGCCACATGGTTTGTTGCTGGATCAGTCTTCCTTTGGAAGGAGTCAATAGCTTTCTTCCTGAAGCTATGAACATAATTGTCAAAAATGTGCTAGTAAGTGGTCTGTATGACTTCCTATGGTCCAACTGGGAAGATTCTTCAAGAAAGCTCCATAGGGAAGCAGGATGGTGGGATTGGGGTGGGGAGGCACTGGGCCTGTATTAGGGATCTAGGAGTATCATGCCTAATTTTGCTTCTAAAAGTTCAAAGTATTTTATGCCTGTTAAAAGAATTTCAGGATGTTTCTGCTATCTATCTTCTTACCTAATTTAAAAGCTCTATGATCATAAGTCTGTGTTGATGATCATATCTATTGGAATGGATATGATCATGTTTCCACATTTTTAAGGTATTTTTGCAAACGTGGTATATTGTCAAACTTACATTTATCTATGTAGGACTGAAATGTCTTTCAGTTTCTAGGCACTGATTCATGGAAATGTGACATGTTTTAATTAAATGAAGTGTTTTCATTACATACAAATACAGTTTTCTAGCTGTTTTTTCTTAATAATACTGTTCCATAAAGTCTTGTTTGAGTCACTTAATCTTGAGAGATATTTTCCAAGGTGTTTTCAGGGCAGACATATGTTCATGTTTATGGAAAATAACATTGTCATATTACCTGAGGCTTAAGTTTGGATTTCACTGAAGAAGTGCTTTATTTCCAGTCTAAGGTAACTGCCATATATTTCAAAGGGCAGTGACAGTTCTCCTCAGTCCAGCAGAGCTGTGTGGGCCCATCTGGTCATCACACATTATTTCATTAGTATATAGAAAGCACTCTGCTAGCTGTAGTAGCCAAGGCAGTGAGTAAAGCAGAGGCACCTCCACCCAACCAGGGAACTTAAAAGTACATTGGCAAAGTGGAAACAATTTGGATTAAGAAGTGCCATAAAACATGATATAAAGTATTTTAATAATAGAGTATTTGAAAGAGACTTTGAAAATCTGACAGGCAGTGTGCAGAATGCAAGCAAGGAAAGTACGTAAAGAGAGAGGAGCACGGTTAGTGGGGGCTGCGCTGCTTTGGTGAGCTGTGTGTACATATTTGGATGAGTGGTATGTATCCTGGGCTGCAGGAAGAAAACCGTTGGCATGATGGTATGTGGACTGAAGAAGGAACATTCCTGAGCGCAGGATGACTGGGTTGAATCCTGCTGTTGTTACCGTGTCCAAATGTACGGTAGTAAGGATCTGTATTAGGAAAAATGGAAAGAGGTGGACAGATTTGTCCTTCATTTCAGAGTTGCTGGTTATTAGGTGATAAAGGGAAAGTTCAAGATGTTCCTGAAGTCTAAAGTAATGGTTTTATATGTACCAGGGAACAGAATAGAGATAGGTTGAGAGTAAAGTGTTCTTAAAGTCACTTTCCAACTCATCATCTGGAGATGCCAAGAGCACAGGTGAAAGTAGACGTGATGACTCTTGGCATCAATCAAAGGTTAGAAGTCGCATTTGCTCAGGGGCAATAAGTAGAGTTTGAAGAGCGGGGACACAGTTGCCACACAGTGGTACACTGTGGCATCAAGAGGAGACCCCATAGCAAAGGGAGACGTAGGATGTGGAGAACCAGGGACCTCTACTGTCATGGATGCCACCAAGAGAATTTATTGTGTTGTACAGATTGTTGAAGGCTTGAGTAGGGTGAGGCCTAAGGCAGAGCACTGCATTTGCTGGTATTTAAGAAAGGATTAGTAGAATGATTAAAAGCTAAATTTGGATACAATGAAAATAGTTTGATAGGTTCACACCTTATTGATAATTTTTTCCACAAATTTTTTGTTGTTGTCTTTGTCTATATATATATATATATAATTTATTACTTAAAACATAAAATTTATATATAAATTTATCAATATATAAAATTAATTTTATATATTTAATTTATTTATATATAAATTTTATGTTTTAAGTAATATACTTTATATGTTTTTTTATATGTTATATATAAATATTTTTATATATAAAATTTATTGGAAAAATTGTGCTTTTCATTTTATACTTTTTTGAAGTGACTGGACTGGTGGTTTTGTATTTTTTCTTAAAAAAATTTGTGATGCAGTCATTTCAGCATTTAAGATAATAAAGCATAATGGTCCTAAAATGAAGATTTTCCTTAGCCCTTCTAAAGGATTACACTGAGTTAAACAATGAATAGGGTTGATAAATTGCATTTTTTCACAGATCTGGAATAGATAATCTCAGAGCTGTGACCCATCTTGTTATGTTGCACTCAGCTTGGTAGTTGGCTTTGCTTCTGGGTACATATAATCATCCTTTGGTGGGAAGCATTAATCATTTTTAACATTTCTTCCTCTTCTCACTCTATTATAGGCTGGGCGGGAGGATGTGTCTGGTATCTTGAAAGAAGAACCATCCAGGAATCCCCTCACAAGTTCATGCATCTTTTCAGAAATGCCAATAAGCAGTGGATTACATTTCAGCACTTTAATTTCCTCAAACGCATGGTATGTTTACACGACTGTTCATACTCTTGTAACTTTATGCCTTTACTTTTCTCCATATGAGGGAATTTTAGAAATTCCTGTTATAAGAAAAGTTTTAAGAAGTACTGTTTAAAAAAGACTTTTACTTAGTGTCCTCTTAAGTTTATCCAAAACTTTAATCTCTTGTTTTGATTATTCTTAACTGAAACCAGAATAATTCTGACATTTGAGGCTAAAAGTATGATCTTGAACTTATTGATTAAGTTTGGAGAAAGATTGAAAACTTCTGGCACATTTTAAGTAGGCTAAAACCAGAAAAGCTGAACTGTTAACCGTACTGTTATACTACTTTTTAAATGCTTTGAAGTTTTGTTATTACTTCATTAATACAGAAATAATTGTTTTAACAATGTGACCCTCTTATTTTCATAAATCAGCGGTACATTTAAAAGTTGTCTTAACACTTAACACTTCTGAATAACTCACATAAATCAAGAGTTTTTGCAATTTGCTAGGCATTTCACAACAGACATCTCGGTCCTCTGTAGGCCTTTCGATTTGACTCTTTGATATTGTGATCTGCCTGGTAACTTCTCTTATCAGTGAGAGTATTTGCCATTTTCTCAAGTATAAAACGGCAAAATCATATTCCAGGATGAAAGAATAGCAGAGTCATGATCTAAAATCCTATTTGACATTGTCTCATCTTTTTTTTTTTAACTTAAATTGCCCACTGAAACTTAAGATATAAAGTTAACATAAAACTGTAGTAAACTTGGTATATTGATAAGAGATTTAAATATTTAAGTCATAGAAATGTTTAGGCTTTTTAAGTTAGGCATTAAGAATAATGGATATTTGTTTATTTTTGAGACAAAGTCTCACTTTGTTGCCCTGGGTGGAGTGCTATGGCATCACAGCTCACAGCAACCTCAAACTCTTGGGCTCAAGTGATCCTCTTGCCTTAGGCTCCCAAGTTGCTGGGACTACAGGTGTCTGCCACAACTCTCAGCTATTTTTAGAGATGGGGATCTCGCTCTGGCTCAGGGTGGTCTTGAACCTGTGAGTTCAGGCAATCTACCCACTTTGGCCTCCCAGAGTGCTGGGATTATAGGCATGAGTCACTGTGCCTGGCCTGAGAATAATGGATATTCAGAAGAGGAATTCAAATGTGTAGAGTACCTTTTTTTTTATATATATATAAACAGAACTCTTAATTCACACACGAGTTTTTAATTCTTACTTAAGGCTAGTGTTGTAATTTTGAGTCTTGAGCTTAGGTGGCTATATATCCCGGGCTGCTTAGAACTGGCTATTGACTTTTGGTATGAAGCTTGGTTTTTTTTTTGTTTGTTTGTTTTGTTTTAAAGACAGGCTCTTATTTTGTTGCCTGGGCTACTGGGCTAGAATAAAGTGGCATCATCAGAGCTCACTGCAGCCTCAACTTCTTGGCTCAAATGGTCTTCCTGCCTCAGTCTTCAGAATAGCTGGAACTATAGGTATACACTACCATACCTGGCTAACTTTTAAGTTTTTTTTTTTTTTTTTTTTTAAATAGGGTCTTGCTGTTATCCAGGCTAGTCTCAAGCTCATGGCCTGAAGTAATCTTCCTGCCTTGGCCTCCCAAAGCATTAGGATTACAGACGTGAGCCTCTGTGCCCAGCTTGCCTTGTTTTTAACACCTTTTGAGAAGATTGAGATACATATTATACTGTATAAAACTAAACAGTACCACACAGGTGTTAGTGATAGTTACTGATTTTTTCTATTAAGTAGTAAAGACTGTCTGACTCCAAAACCCGCAATCTTTCATCATACCACACAGCTGCAACATCAGTAAGTCCTGGATTATCTCCTACTACTGGGCCCCTCTCTGCACTGTTTGCCACGAACGTGGAAAAGCAACAGGTTGACCTGGGCTCTTGATTGTAGAAAACTTTTTCATTGAATTTGGAATGTTAAGCCTCCAGAGGAAATTCTGGAGGAGAATAATAAAAAATAAATTAATTTTTCTGTTAAGGACTTTATAAGCCACAGAATTTGAAAATCGTTACTGAGGCATTAGTTTTATTCTCTGTATCTCTTAGTATAGTGATTTTCATGTAACAAAAAGTATAAATACATGCTGAATTAATTAACCTTGAATTTGTAGGAAACGCTTTCAAGTATCATAAAGGTTGAACTGATGCAACATGTTACTAAATAGCCATTTGACAGTAGTTTGGGCCTTGTGTTTTTAGTAAAATGTGTTTATTTTGTTTGTTTAGTACGTCACACAACTGAACAGAAGCCTCAACCAGCAAGTTAAACCAAAGCCAGAACCATTGGCATCTCCTTTCCTTGAAAAGGCATCTTCAGGTCAAGCTAAGCCTGAAATACACGAGATGAGACCTCTTTTATCTCCCAGTGTATCTTTGTCCAGAAAGCCACATGAAAGGGAACTGATGGAACTAGAGTCAGCCTCAATCGTTGAAGGCTCAGCAAATGTGGGAAAAGAGACCACAGATGACAAGCAGTGGAAAGAGATGAAGCTGCGTGTGGATGATCTTCCAGGAATTCTGGCTCGACTGTCCAAAATCAAGCTCACAGGTACTTCATTCTTCTGATAGAGTTAGAGATGTACTTGAAACTTTATTTTTAATTAAACAAAAAGCTAATTTGATTTACCATCCTGAAAGAAATAATTTGAAACTGCGATTCATCTCTTAGTATTTTTCCTCTTCAATTTAGTTGGGATTTGAAGTAAAATTTTCCGAATCCTATTTATACAGGATTGCAAGTAATATTGCATTGTAAGTATTACACTAAAAATAGTTCTTCTTTTATTTGCAATTAAAGTAGAGTGTTTATCCTGCTTATTTCTTTGTCTTCAGTGTTTTTTCTTCAACTGTACTTTAAACATTCAATGAGATAATGAGTTCTGTCGACTTCTGTTCTAAATTGGGAAGAATTGGACTGCTGGGCTTGGCGTGCATCCATGGTGACCA
Organism: Galagoides demidoff; assembly: GCA_963574575.1. Lineage (NCBI taxonomy): Eukaryota > Metazoa > Chordata > Mammalia > Primates > Galagidae > Galagoides > Galagoides demidoff. The sequence continues at coordinate 8,358 of CAUYQV010151441.1, read as the reverse complement.
CTGAGACTCCCAGCTCACTAATGTGTTTTGCTTCTTGTATAGTCTCTGGGGTTGTTCCAGGTGTGTGGGGACCTGGAACACCTGGAAAAGCACCTCCTTTCAGTGCTTTTCTGAAAGGAGATTTGGAACCAGATTTTTCTTTTTTCCTAATTCTAGCGCTTTATACCAAATTTATTGCCATAATTCTGTCATTTGGTTGTCACAGCCACCTCATAAGTCAGACAAAGCATTATTATTATTATCCCATCATATAGCTAAACTTTGACATAGCTCAGTCTGAGTTAACCCTGTTCAGAGGATATGTTATGAATCATTCTGCAAACTGAAGATTTGCTCTCTTTTTTTCTTCTTGAATGAAAATAAAGAGACAGAACATAATGAATGAATGATAAGGTTAAACCAGATAGTCTTGGAGGACAGAATGTGGTAAATAATGTTATTGAGTCAAATGAATGGATGAGACAGGGTGAGACATTTGAGAGTATTAGGGAAAGAGTACTTTTACTTGATTGCTTTTGAAGAGTTGAGCCTGAAATGCTAGATAAAAGGATGTAACCCGGATCACTTTGTTTAGTGGCCAGCCTCACTTAAAGAAAATCCTCTTGTGGGTGATGATGTGTAGACATAGGGGGTTTGGTAAGAAAGCTGAAGAATCTTATATGAGACACTGTGTAGCTCATAGTGTCTCGTTCTGTACGTGGGCTAAGCAAGGAATGGTCATGTTTCTAAAGGCGTTCTCTTGTCATCTACTTAAGTGGTCTGGGTGTCGTGCTGTTGACGTGTGGAGAATGACGATAGATGGGTTACATTCCTAATGATGTCATCCCCAAGTGGAGGCCTCTCAGTCTGTAGCCTCAGACGTGGCCCCCGTCAGCAGGAGGAGCTGCTTTCTTCCTGTGCACCATCACCTCACACGTCTTCTCTGCAGATTAGTTCTTTCTCTTCTCTTGTCCCCTTTCTGTCAGTAATACCAGCACCCTTTGCTTCTGTTTAACACTTAACATTTGTTACCAAGGGAATATTTTATAATGCATGAAATTTACATTCTCATCCCCATTTCTGAAGGTGCTACCCTAATTCAGGTCCAGAAAATAGAGACCCTTGTTTTCTAGTTTTCAAAGCTAAAGCTCGTTTTCAAAGTTTTCAAAGCTCGTTTTCCTAGTTTTTCTAACTATTCTCTCTACCGCTGTTCTACCCCTGACACCCCCACACTGCAGTCCAGGACTGCCAGACTAATTTTCCCCAAACATTGCTTTGGATTTTTCTAACTTACACAAGAGTCTGCAGTTTCTCCCCATTGCCACCGGCTGCAGCTCTGCCTTGTTGTCAAGGGAACACTGTCGTCTGTATGGCCTGGAATAATCAAACTCTTTCCTTTCCCTGTTCCCTACCCTGCCATTTAGGTTAGTCCTTCCACCGTACTTGTCCCCCTGCCTCCATGGGAGACTGGTCTGCCTCCGTGTAAGTGTCCAGACAGTCCTCTCCATTAAGCCTGTGCTTGGTCCCCAGTCTCCCTTAACATGATGCCTATAACATTTACTAGTCACTGGCACTCTGGGCAGTTCCTTAACCTTGTTGAGACCATTTTCACATCTGAAACGTATAAATAATAAATCAGTTAAGAATTAAATAACATAATGCATTTAGAGCATCCAACACCATGCCTAACACACAGGGGCCACTGAAAGCTTCCCAATAATCACATTAAACACTTGATTGTCTATTTAATATATGGTGTATTTGCTGTGAGGCTGTTTCTGCCTGTGGAGGAGAGTTGAGGTGAATGAGTATTTACTAGTCAGGGAAGACAAGGAGTGGAATTATAAGCAGAGGGAGAAGTCTTTGCAAAAGCAGAGAAGTCTGAGAAGTCCTGGCATGTTTAGAGAATGGCAGTGTGACTGAGCAACACTTGAGTATCATGTAGAAAAGGCACCACCAGGAGTCATGTTGTCGTATCAGCCATATACCACCGCACTGGAAAGTGCTGAAATGTTCTTTGGAGGAATATGATCACTTTATGTTTCATCTTATTCATTTCTTTTAAGAGTTTTTAAATTACTATAAACTGGTATAGGCATATTGCAAAAAAAAAAATTCAAATAATACAGAAGCATACATTTTTAAATTGAGAGTATCCTTTCCTTCCATGCTAGACAGAATTCCTGTATGAAATGGCACCTTCTCTACATAACACACAAGCAGATGGAGCTGTGATCTCACACACACACACACACGAGTTCTGCAGTTTGCCATTTTCTCATAACCGAGTGTCTCTCACTGACAGTTTTAGCTCACTGTACGCTGTTCCACCGTACGCATCTGTCTCTGTTAATTCTCCCATCCAGGTAAACACTAAGTGTTTCTAGTTTTTGCTATTAAAATAAATTTTGTGATTAACTTTTATCCACATAAATCTTTGTATACTTACGGGAGTCTGTTTGCAGGGTAAGTGTTGGTCTGTAGTAGCTGGCTTTAAACATGTGAGTTTCTGATAGATCACCCAGTTTGCTCCTCAGTGTAATTTACACTTCCTCACAGTTGCACCTGGGAATCTGATTCCCTCTGGTTAGTCTCCAGCATGAGCAGTTGTTCCCAATAAGATCTTGTGTGAGTAAACTTTATTGTTTCAGTTTTGGCGGATTTAGCATCTTTTTCTCTATTTTGATCGTTTGTATTTTGCCTTTTATTACTTGCTTGGGTCACTTCCTATTGCCTTTATGTACAGTTCCTCATTAAGTAAAGAAAATCCGCATTTCACCCCTTATATTCATTACAAATATTTCTTTCACACCTTCTTTTTACCTTGTTGTATTTTGTTGTTAAGTTGTACTTTGTCTCACTGAGATTTTTGACTTTTATGTATTCGTATTTACTTGTTTTTTTCATGCTTAGAAAGGTTTCACCACCTTCTGGTTATAAAAAAAATTCGCTCATGTTTTCTTCTGATACTTTTATATTTTTGTATATTCACTAACGTTTTGAGACCATCTGGAATATATTTCAGTAGAAGGAATAGGATTGATTAGGAAAACTGCTGTGGTAGTACTACTGAGCAAGGATCACCTGTTTTTGTAAATAAAATTTTATGGGGCCCAGCCGTGCAGCACACTTTCTGTGCAGATACCATGCCGCAGTGACGGTTGAGTAATTGTGACTGAAACCTTATGGCCTAAGAAGCCTGGAATATTTACTATTTGACCCTTTATAGTTTGCCAGCCTGCTTTCAGAGAGCACAGACTGAGAGAGAAAAGAGTGCTGGCTGGCAAATAATGTTGGTAACCATTTGAGAAACAACTTGGGTGTGAACTGAGGTTGTGGTAGGGAAAGGGAGAAGGGGAGAGAGCATGGGAAACATTAAGGAGACAGAAGGAACAGACTTCCCATAGATCTAGTGGGTGCTACGGAGGCAGGAAATAAAAGTTGAGTGCATGGCATGGCAAAGAATTTGAATACTTCAGGTGAACAAGTATTCTCCAGCTCTCCAGCCCCTGTTCTTCCCCTGCCCAGCTCACTGAGAGAACATTGTGTGCTCAGCTGTGGAGCCAGACTCTCCATTCGAGCCCTGGCTCTTGTTAGCTGAGTGACCTTGAGCAAGTTCTGTAGTCTCTCTATACCCCAGTTCACCCATTTGTAAAGGAGGGGTGATAATAATACCTACTTCCTAAGGTTGTTCTGAGTATTAAATGAGTTAACATTTGCAAATGACAGAAGTGCCTGGTGCATGTTAAGAGCTACACAGGTTTCTTTTTTCTTTTTTTTGAGACAAGGTCTTGCTCTGTCATCTGGGCAAGAGTGCAGTGGCATCATCACAGCTCCCTGCAACCTCACCCTCGTGAGCTCAAGTGATCCTCTTGCTTCAGCCTCCCAAGTAGCTGAGACTACAGGTGTGTGCCATCAAAGCTGGCCAAATTTTCTATTTTTGTAGAGACAGGGTCTTGCTCTTGCTCAGGCTGGTCTTGCATTCCTAGGCTCAAGCAGTCTTTCCTCATTAGCCTTCCAAAGTGCTAGGATTACAGATGTGAGCCATCGCACCCAGCCTATAGAAGTTTCTTAAAAAATAAATTTGATACCTGGTTGTATATATTCTATGCCCCAGGTATTTGAGTTTGCTGCCTTTGCCTAGAAAAACTTCCAGGCTTCTGGCAAGGAAAACTGGATGTATGATGGTGTTGAGACTTAGAAATGTGAATATGGAAGGAAGAAACAGGCTTAAGGAAAAGATGATGAGTTTGATTTTGGACAGATGAAATTTGAGTTATCCCTGGCATATCTGGGTGGAGAGGTCCACTAGGTGGATGGCTGTGAAGGACAAGAGCTCAGAACACTTGTCAGGAGGGGGTGTTCAGCGTGGAATTGGCACAGAGAAGCCATGGTAGTAAGGGTTACCGAGGTCAGTGTGTAGTGACTAGAGCAGAGGGCCCACGACAGGACTTTGAGGTATATCCCCTTTTTTTTTTTTTTATTAATTAATTTCTGTGTACATTGATGCCAAAAATCACATTTCAATAAAGATATATCCCCTTTTAAGGATTGGGTAAGGTATGTAATGCAAAGTGCAAGGAAAGAAATGGTCGGAGGAAGAAAAAGACTGTGTCACAGAAACCAAAAGAGGAGAGTTAATTATTTCATAAAGGAAGTGATCAGCTCTGTCAAGTGCTAGAAATCTACTAAAAAGCCTGGCTAGCAAGAATTATTTTATTTGGCATTTAGAAAGTCATTGTTGACTGGTTGCTAAATCAGGAAATAATTATCTGTTTCCTCTTCATATAGCCTTAAGTGAGCTGCTTTAAAAATTCACTTAATTTCTCAAAGTTTATTCTCATAATGCTTTTATCATTAGGAACAGAGGAGAGTGTGATAACTGGTTTAACATTAACTTTTTTTTTTTTGGCTTCTTTCTTCATGCTACCTATTGTTGTACTGTTTTTCTTTTATGTAGCTTATATGGTTGTTTATCTGAATTGGCATTCCAGATGCAGGATTTGATATTTAAATCACGGTGTCTGAGATCTTAAGCAGCGATTAACCATTCAGTAGTACATGCTATGTTGTGTGGTGCACGCCAGCTCTCTGGTTGCCAAATGTCAGTGTGGTGAGAAGCACTTGTGGTGTGCTTGTTAAAATGTAGTTTCTGGCCCCTGTTCCCAGTGATTCGGCTTCCCTAGGGCTGGGACAGGACCCAGAGATCTGAATGTTTGACAAGTACACCAGATGATTCTGATGCAGGTGGTCCTAGGCCACACTTGGAGAAAGTGAAGTAGGTGTTACAGAGGCTAAGAGTACTGGTCCCAGACCAAATGGTCTGGCAGGATGTGAAGAGAACTCACCTGGTGAGAGCCAGGGCAGCCAGCTGCTACCCCTGGCAGCAGGAAAAGCAGCTGGGCAGAGTCTGGACCACACAAGAGAGGTATGCGGAGGCAGGGTGCACCAAGGAACAAGAAAGCAACAGCCTCACCTGCACACAGATGGAAAAGTCCCAGGGCAGTAAATTTCCCCTTGTATCATATTATATATCGCATGCCCCAGGTTTCTGGATAAACTAATTGGATTAAAGTCATTTCCTTCTGCTTATTCCATTTAAAGAAGCTGCACCCTTTTGGTGACCTCTACCCTTTTACCTCTCTATTTAATTTATTACTTGAATTCACACATGTCTTGGAGTCAGCAGGATCATTTCTTTAAGAAAACACCTAGTATCTATCAATTGATTTCTTTTGGACTCTTAACATCTTGGGCAATTCATTTATAGCTGATGATAGCTGAGGCAGAAATATCTGAGAGTCAGCAGGTCATTTTTATAGAATTAGTCTTTCTTTCTTTGCCTCCTTTTGTTTATAGCTGTAATATACCAGGGATAATTAGCTATAGAATATGTGAAGGGCCACAGAGTGACCATACTGATGTTTCATTTGTAGAATAGTAGGGTAGCAGCACTGATGCCTTGATGTTTATGCCAGGATATGGGCTAAATGGTTGCTGGTACTAATAACATTTAAAGATTTTTTTTTTAAAATGAAGGGAAGTAAGACTGAGTTTATAAAGAAGGAATAATATGTCTCTCTTGAGTTTCCCTTGCCAACTGAGCTATTTACAATATGTCTTTGGAGTTTCTTGCATGGGCCACACTGGGGTGAAGAAATTTTATTTGGATTAGGATCATAAGAGCTTGGTGACTCATCTGAGGTTGTACTTAATATAGGTCAATAAAAGCAGAACTTTTTTCCTAAATAATACATGTACTGAAAAGCTACAACACATTTTTTTGAGAACAGAACACAGAATAGATTGTTTACTAATACATTATGCTGTTGATAGAACTGATATTAAGTATAATCTATCAATGAATATATGGAATTTTTACCCCTAGAGCCCAGAATGCTGCTTTTTATTAGAAGGAAAGAATAGCAGTAGAAGATACAAATTCCTTTTAGATTGCTTGTATGGTTTTTAAAAGTCAACTTGTAATCTTCAGTTGTTAAATATTTATACCAAGGGGTTTTTCATATAATTGAGTGGAATTATAGTAATTTCTTGAATTTTACTTTATATTTTGAATTAATTACCTAAATGATGTACTTGCTAACTGTTATAGTAGTATTTTTAATTATATTATTTTAATTAATATGAAAGTAATTGTTAAAATAATCAAGTATTATTTTTAGAACAAAATAGAAAATACAGATAAGCAAAAAAGAGAGAAGATTGAAAATTTCCCTATAATTTTACCATCTCAAAGTAAAACCAATTTGAAGATTGTGGTGTATTATCTTCTTTTTTTTTTTTTCTGTAGATTTTATTCATATATATTTTCACTTTTTAAACAAATACAAGATCATAATATACGTGCCTTCTATAATTTTTAAAATTAATATTCTGTTTATATCTTTTTGTGTCAGTATATTTACCCTGTTTTTGGTGACTTTTTAGAAGTAGTGTTTACTTAAAACAAAACACATAGTGATGTGCAAGTTCCTTTCTGGCGTGCAGTAACCAGGTTTTCCTGCAGACAGTTTTGTGGCTTTCAGCTATGTGCTCTCTGTGTTGTAATGTCAGGTACTCCCGTCTGCCTGGGGAGCGAGACAGGCTGGGTTGGAATCTCTGGTCTACAGTTCTTGGTTTTTGAAACCATAGGCACGTTTTTGAGGTCTCTAAACCTCAGTTTCTTCATCTATAAAATGAGTGTAATCCTATCCAAAAGGATGATTGTGAAGACTATAAGCAATAATACAAGTAAATGATTTACTAATTTACTGCTGTACCTAGTAAATGTTTGAGAAAGCTTAGTTGTTATTGTATTAGTGAATAGTTTCTGTTGTGCTTATTTTATTTTATTTATTTATTTATTTATTGCAGTTTTGACCGGGACCGGGCTTGAACCCACCACCCCCGGTATATGGGCCCGGTGCCCTACTCCTGGAGCCACAGGTGCCACCATATTGTGCTCATTTTATAAAAATGGGGTCAAATTACACATTCAGTGTTCAGTTATTTGCTTTCTTCCCCAAATAGTATATCATAGACATACTTCCTTATTAGTACAATTAAATCTACCTTTTTAAAAAAGGTCAATAGTATGCCATAGTGTGAAGACGTAGAATTTATAGGACTGTTGCCTTATTAATGGATATTTCTCTTATTTTTTTTTTGCTATTAAAAATTATTGTCAGTATACTTTATTTATGAAAGTTACCTCTGTAGAAGTATGCTTTTAGTTTTAATAACTATCTAGCATGCCGTTGCATAGTTATACTGTACTTTATTTACTTCTATTTAGGTGATTTTCATTTTGTCATTATTTTAAATTATGCTGTAAGTAGAATATTTTTGAAGTGATATTTATAATGTTGTGATTTTCCTAGAATAGCATATATATAAGCAGATTTGATGGGTCATAGGGTATGCATACATTTAAAGCTTTTGATTATCACTGACTGATTTCTCTCGAGAAAGGTTTTACCAGTTTATGCTGGCCAACTCACCATACTTCACAGTGAATGCTAGATAACAATAATACTAGAAAATAATGTATTTTTCTAAATTGCTCTACCAGTTTTGTATGTGAAAATGGCATTTAAGTTTTTAATTTTGTATTTAAAACTATTGATAAGGTTCTATAGTCCTCTTGTGTTGACTGGTGATTTGTATTTCTTTTGTTAATGGCCCATTTGCCTTCTAGACCTCTCTTCTGTATTTGTCTTTATTTGTTGTTTGTAAGTGTTCTTTTTTTTTTTTAATTTTTTTATTGAATGATAACTATGTACACATTAATACACTTCTGGGGTACAGTGTGGGGTTTTCACATGCAATCTGAAATACTTCCATCAAACTGATCAACACAGCCTTCATGTCATTTTCTCA
>CAUYQV010151438.1:0-11652 GCA_963574575.1 Galagoides demidoff | reverse complement strand
GAACCCACCACCTTAGGTGTACGTGGCTGGCGCCTTAGCCAATTGAGCCACAGGCGCCGAGCCAATTTTTTCTATTTTTAGTAGAGATAGGTTCTCAATCTTGCTCTGGCTGGTCTTGAACTCATGAGCTCAAGTGATCTTTCCACCTCCACCACCCAGACTGCTGGGATTACAGGTGTGAGCCATTGCACCTGGACCCAAGAAAAGGACTCTTGACAAAGAGGTAGCTGGGTCTTGTAGCAGTAGAGCTATTCCCATCTGCAGGGCTGCAAGGGCGGGGGGAGAGGAGTGGACTCTGGAGGCCGAGGTGGCTGTATTGAGAGCCCGGGCAGACCTCAGGAGGAGGAGCCTCCCCAGCTACTCCTCCTCCCCAGAAAGCAGAGGGAAGTGTAGGGGAGGTACACAGAGCAGGTGGAGGAGGGTGTGTGTGGGCACAGGGCAGAGGCCAGGTCCTTCTCTCTCTCTCTCTGTCCCCACCTCAATGGGCCCCTTCTGTCTCTCCTCCTGCTGGTCACTATTTCCCTCTTTCTAATGTCTCACCATCTCTGTCTCTCAGTGACTCACCTTCCCTTCTATTTTCCTCTCAAGAGGTGGGATGGTACCATTCTCCTTTCCCAAGTGACCCAGTTGCAGTGGGCCCCAGAGCACTCTCCATGGTCACCTGCTGTCTCCAGAGAAGGAGAGCTGCTGGCCCTGGGAACCGGCTTCATTTGATTCTGGCTCTTTCTCCTCTGAACTGCTCTAAATGAAGCCAATGAGGATCACTTTCATTTCATTACTTCAAGGACTTTGTCATCCATGTCCTTTCATCAGTCTCCCTGCTTTGGCCTGGAATTAGTGAGGAGGAGGAGTTCTCTACTCCCCGCAGCCCCTCTGCCCAGCACCAAGCCCTTGGAGAGAGCTCCTATGGGGTGCCCAGCCTCAGAAATGATTTGGGGTGCCTGAGAGGCAAGCACAGATGGTCCAGATGGGAGCAGGGCCCTACCACTCATTCCCTCAGTCCCCTATTTATTTTTGAGACAGTCTCACTCTGTTGCTCTGGGTAGAGCGTGGTAGCATCATAACTCACAGCAACTTCAGCCTCTTAGGCTTGAGCAATCCTCTTGCCTCAGTCTCAGTAGCTGGGACTACAGGCAAACACCATAACAGCTCTATCTTTCACAGAGATAGGATCTTGCTCTTGCTCAGGCTGGTCCCAAACTCCTGAGCTCAAACAATCCACCTGCCTCAGCCTCCCAGAGTGCTAGGATTACAGACATGAGGCAATGTGCCCGGCCCCAGGCCTCTAATTAGTCCCTGGACAGAGCGCACCCAAGGCAGCCATGTTGGGGCCCTGGGCTAAACCCCGAGATGTGGCAATGAAGGGCTTAGTCTCTGCTCTTGACGGAACAAAGGAGGTTGTGAGGCACATCTAAGCCTCAGTTCCCCCCTTCTATTAAATGAGGATGATAATCCGTACATCAAAGGTTTGTTTAGGGGAATAGGAGCTCATAGAACATTGCTGTTATTACTAAGTGGTGGGGACTTTTGCCCTGGCCCCCCTCCCGGCAAACACACATACAAGGTTTAACCTGAGATGTGGGCTGAGGATGCAGACCCCAGACACAGGAGGAGCTTGGGCATCTCAGCTGGAACAGGTGCCATTTTTTATTTTTTGAGACAAAGTCTCACTTTGTCACCCTCCATAAAGTGTCGTGATGTTAAGCTCACAGCAACCTCCAACTCTTGGGCTCAAGTGATTCTCTTATCTCAGCCTCCCAAGTAGCTGGGACTACAGGCGCCCTCCACAACGCCCAGCTATTTTTAGAGATGGGGTTTAGCTCTTGCTCAGGCTGGTCTGGAACCTGTGAGCTCAGGCAGTCCACCTGCCTTGGCCTAACAGAGTGTTAGGATTACAGGCGTGAGCCACCGCGCCCAGCTGAACAGGTGCAATCTTGAGCCTCCAACTTCTGCTCTGGTTTTCAACTGAATAAAATAACTGGCAAAAGGATGATCGCTGTTATGAGGCACGCCCACTCGTGAGGAAACCCCTAGTAACAGATCTCTCCACGGCACCAAGGAAACCCTCCTTTCACAACCTCAGATGATATATACAGCCGGCTAATGCAAGATGAATTTTCATGTTATTTTTGCTTATTTTTAAGTCCGCTGGGTGCATCGTGGCTGATCGCTGTTCTGACATTTTTCTTCCCTCATTAAGAAAGCCGCCCCTGGTGGGTTACCTGTGCTGGGCTGAGAGCAGAAAATAAATATTGCTGGCATCTACTTTCCTGTGCTCTCTGGGTGTAATTAAGAAAAAGGAACCTGCAGGAGAGAGAAAGAGCGGGGTAGAAAACAGGCTGGTGGTTACCGTTCACAGGAGGGGCCAGTCTTAACAGATGTCTAACCCTTCCCATCTCAGGGCACTAATCTGGATGCGTCCCCCCATCTTTGAGCACTAATGGTGACTTTGAGCTCCCTTTGGTGACTTTCCCTTTCCTCTGTGGTTTTTTCGCCCCTAGTGTGTCTCTCATCCCAGCTGGAGTGGACAGTCCTTTCTTCTGTGTCAAGGCCCTCTGCTTTTCTGTGTGGGGCTCACCTTTCAGTTGTAGTCCATGTGATTGGGCGGTGGTCCAGTAGGGAGGTGGGTACCACCCAGGAGTGGCCAATGAGAGTGCAGAACCTCAGCCTCTGGCCACTGTGATTGGCTCAGGGGTGGGTATTGAACCAATGAGAGTGAACCTCAGGATTTGGCAGGGGTATTTAAGGCGGCTCTCTCCTTCAGCTGTGCCTCGCCTGAAGCTGCAGCGGTCTTTGGCAATGCTGAGCAGAACCTGTCTGGAAAGAACCCAACTCCAGGGACAGTTGAACCTCTCGTGACGATCTGGGTCCAGATGTCACTGTTCGAGCCCCTGGTCCAGGGCCGCTGGACGTTCTAGGAGGATGTCGCCCCTCTGTCCTCCCTAAGGAGGGGAAGCCGCAGACCCTCTGGCTCGCCGCTGCCCTGCCCGGCCGTTGCGCTGGCTGGGGGTCTCTCTGCGGAGTGCTGCTCCGGCCCAGTGTCAGGAAGAGGGGGTCTCTGGGCACAGGGGACCTCCAGGCTGCCTGTTCTCAGCTCTCAGAGGATAGTCAGGGTCACAGCTACTGCAGCTCCGGGGAAGCAGGGGGTGGGGGAGGAGAGGATTCAAGAAACAGTTGGGTTAATTTGGCTCGTTAGTCATTTTTAATGCCCCAATTTCCTGTGTTACTCACAGAAAGGGTCCATGAATGGCACGAGAAGCTTCAGTGAGCTGAGCCCATGCTCCTGCCGGTGCTTTCAGAAGCCGCGTTCCAGCAGCGGGCCCTAGCTGGGCTGGCCGACTTGTTCGCAGGACCATATTGTCACTGTCACACGAGGGTTTTGTCCTTTGGCTTTGGAAAGGGCTTGATTTTCGGATGTGAGGCTCCTTCTTTCAGTCTGGTCCTCCCCTGCCTCACTTGGGCCCCTTTCCCCTCTCTCATTTTGTTTCCTTTCCTGCTGTGGCCTTCAAACCAGTTTGTCACACTGTGAGCATCTATTAGGCTCTGGGTGTGTACACCCCGAGTGGAGGCTTCCGTGACACCTGTGAGACTCTCCCCAGGGCAGCCTGTTTTGTTATCTATGGGATTCACTGCTATCTCTGCTATCAGCTCTCAGAAGATAGAAACTTGGGCTACTTTTTCCCCTTACATATATAGAGCCTAACTCAGAGGCATGTGGGGGTCACTCAGGAAACACCATGGTGTGATGGAGTGAGTGAGTGTGAAGGCACCAGGCCCTGGCCCTGGTTCTGGGGGAGAGGGGCACCAAGCAGAACCTGGCTGGACGCTGCTTGGAGGAGGCCCAGGCTCAGTGCACTGCTTGGATGGGGCGATACTGAGTGGGGCAGGGCGTTTGAATCATCCCACTGCAGATCAGAGACAGAGCCCACGTTCTGAGGGTGAGGCACAGAGCCTGCCCAGCTGGGGTGTCCTGGGTGGACTCTTGAGGCTGGAACATAGATTTAAAAGAAACACAGGAAAGAGAGAATGGGAATTCTCCCCAAAGCCTGTGCGTGCTGACCTCCTGCTTTGTCCTCCTGTTCTGACTTCCCAAGTAGAAAATCAGCTCCTTGGGGGCAGAAACAGGCTGTAGCTTGCAGGTGCCCATGTTATCTGCACAGGGCTGGGCAGGTGCCTAATCATGCTCGCTGTCTCCCATGGGAAAGGGCTGTGTCTGTGAGATCTGAGCGTCCTTGTGCAGTGGCCTACTCCAGGTCTGGGTCTGGGGCCAGGGTAGGGCAGCCCAGCATGACTCAATCCAACCAAGGGGTGGCATTTTCACCCCAGGAGTCCACCTCGGCTGTACCTGTATTGGCCTTTTTAAATTTTTTTAATTTTTTTTATTTTTTAGAGACAGAGTCTCACTTTCTTGCCCTTGGTAGAGTGCCATGGCATCATGGCTCACAGGGCTTAGGCGATTCTCTTGCCTCAGCCTCCTGAGTAGCTGGGACTACAGGTGCCCACCACAATGCCCAGCTATTTTTTTGTTGCAGTTTGGCTGGGGCTGGGTTTGAACCCACCACCCTGGGTATATGGGACCTGTGCCCTACTCACTGAGCCACAGGCGCTGCCCTGTATTGGCCTTTAGAACCCCACACAGGAGGCTGGTTCTAACTAGGGAAGAGGGGTAGGCCATTAGCAATGCATTAAATCCCAGCTTTGCCTCTTAGTAGTGAATGGCATGGGTAAGTCCTTTAACCTCTCATGGGCTCACTTGCTCCCTGAGAAATGGGCATAGTGAGCACCCCCAGGAGGGGTGGAGGGTAGGCAACGTCTGGGCCAGTGATTAAGCACTCTGCTGAGTGGTCTGTGTGGCCACCTTGGGCTCTTTGCCACTATTACTTTATAATAATAATAATATTTATTATTACTATTTTTGGAGATAAAGTCTCACTCTGCCACCCTGAGTAGAGTGCCATGGTGTCATCATAGCTCACAGCAACCTAAAACTCTTGGGCTCAAGCAGGGACTACAGGTGAACTGCCACGATACCCTCGCTAGTCTGTCTTTCTTTCTTTTCTTTCTTTTCTTTCTTTCTTTCTTTCCTTCCTTCCTTCCTTCCTTCCTTCCTTCCTTCCTTCCTTCCTTCCTTCCTTCCTTCCTTCCTTCCTTCCTTCCTTCCTTCTCTTCCTTCCTTCCTTCCTTCCTTCTCTTTCTTTCTTTCTTTCTTTTTTTGTAGAGATGGAGTCTCACTCTTGCTCAGGCTGGTCTTGAACTCCTGAGCTCAAGTGATCCACCCACCTTGGCCAACCACAGTACAGAGTTACAGGCATGAGCAACCGTGCCCAGCCACTTTGCCTGTATTAATGCAGGTGGCTGCTGCCTCACAACCTCCCTGCCCTGGGTCTTGTGTATTCTTGGTGCTCAAAAGGGTTTTTGTTGAATGATATGTGAGCAACTAATAGGAACTCAGTAACATGTATGGAAATAGCAAACTGTTTTAACTTCCCCAAGCCCTTTGACACTCATCCTGCTGGCAGGAAGGTCCCAGGTGCAGGACTAAGGGTGCCCGGGGATGCTTACACATGGCCTGCACCCTACTCTTCCTTAAGCAGCTTTACCTGGCTCTGGGGGAAGCCCCAAAGCTGTGGGATCTCTCCACCTTCCCTCTGGACCCCCTGTGCTACCCAGTAGATGGGGAGTTAGCAATTCACAGGTACAGCCCCTCTTCTGCAGACAGTCTGCAAATGTGGGGCTGGCGCTCAGAATTCAAGATGCCCCATAAAGGCTTCATTAGCTGGCGCAGAGGTGGGGAGCTGGCTCTCTGCCATGCCCAGGAGTCAGAGAGGCCTGGATCTAAGTAAGGGGTGAAGTTCTGGTTTTAAATCTGGTAACTTTGACCCAGTCCAGTTCCTGTTCCCAGAGAGCAACTGGTCCAGTCTGCCCACTTTCCCGAAGTTCCTTTTGAAGTAGCAATGGTCCGAATTCTAAACCTCAGCTCGCTGATGTTTGGGGTTAGTTTTTTGGTATCATTGTTATTTTTTGAGACAGGGTCTCGCTCTGTCACCCCATTTAAGAGGGCAGCGGTGTCATCATAGCCCACTGCAACCTCAAATTCCTGGGCTCAAGTGATCCTCTTGCCTCTCTGCCTCCCGAGGAGCTGGGATGTACTTTTTGCTGTTATTTTTATACAGGAAAACGTGATCTGGGAAACACGACTATGCTCAGACACAGGTTACTGGGCCCTACCAGCTCCCGATTTTCAAAATGCTCAAAGCTCTTCCTGAACTCTCCTGAGAGGTGCTGTGTTCGGAGCTTGTTCCTGGCAGGTTTTAGGGGGTCTTTCTTTCCTACCTTCCCTTAGTTTGTCTTCTCTCTCCTTCCCAACAGCAGTGGCCTCTGCTGCCTTCTGGAAAGTGAGGCAGAGAGCAAGCGACCCGGGATGGGGTTCAGGTGCCCTAGTCTCAGGCCTGGCCCTACCACTTACTTTCTAAGGGATCCTGGGAAGTGCTTTTTCCTCACTGCTAACCTGTTCTTCCCCAGCTGTGAAAATCTCCAAAGAGGACTGGATAAACACAGAGGTGTCTGCTGTGAGTTGAAGGTTCAGAGGTGGCACAGCAGCATGGGAGGTCTGGAACCCCTGCCTGTTGTCTGAATCTCCCTCTGCCCATTGCTAGCTGGTAGAACTATTAACTTCTCCATGCCTCAGTTTTCTCACCTGCTTAATGGGAACAATTAGACTAGCCCTGCCCTTGCTGAACTTTTGTGAGGATTAGGGGATTTGGTAGGAGTTGGTCAGTCCACATAAAGAGACCTGCAACAGTGCCCAGCACATAGGCAGTGCTGTGTGCCCAGTGATGACGTCCTCTCTGAGTTACATGGACACTTAGGCCTCTCTTTTACCAAACTATCTTCCCCTCCAGTCCTTGATTGCAGGATCTGGCCTCTGAAGGGTTTGGAGAATCTGAGTTTGAGTCACTCCCATTATTTTTTTATTTTTTTATTTTTTAATTTGAGACAGAATCTCAAGATGTCACCCTGGGTGGAATGCTGTGGCATCATAGCTCACAGCAACCTCTAACTTGGGCTCAAGCAATTCTCTTGCCTCAGTTCTTCTATTTTTAGTAGAGATAGGGTCTTGCTTTTTGCTCAGGCTTGTCTCGAGCTTGTGAGCTCAAGTGATTCACCTGCCTTAGCCTCCCAGAGTGCTAGGATTACAGGTGTGAGCCACCATGCCCAGCCAACCACTTCAGCTTTTTAAAGCTTCCAGTATATTAAGCTGTGAAAAAATGCCCAAGCAAGCTTACATAAACTTAATATATTTGCATTTAGCAAATAGAGGTTCTAACTCAGATACACACAGAAACTCCCTAGAAACCTCCCTGGACACAGGGACAACAGTCTACAGTGGAGGCTTGTCGTGGCTCTCAGAAGTCTCACCCTCCCCTGTCCATAATGTACCCCACCTTGAGGGATGAAGGGGAAGGCTGGCAGGGCACCAATAACCCCGACCCTTGGCCATGGCACAGATCAGCGTGTACAGGAGCCAGAGGATGGCTGCTGCCCCCCGCCCTGGGTATCTGCAGCTCCTTGACACCCCTGGTGGCTGCAGTGAGGTGCAGGGGAGTGGGAGGGGCTGAAGGGAGATGGCAGGAGCAGCCGCGTCAGGCAGTCCAGGACCTGTGGCTGGACTGGTCCTCTCCTTGTTCCTAGGGAGCTGTGAGTGGTGCTCTGAGATGGTTTTCGGAATTGATGTGTCCTTAGGCTCCCTGGGACTCAGTGATGGGAATTCACTTACTGTAACCCAGTCAGTGCTCAGCTCCCATGGGGACGGGAGGCTCCAGTCTCTCCTTGACTCCTCGGGGCCTGCAATGTTCTTCATCAGTGTGACCTGCCTTACTGGTATTTCCAGGGCCCAGCCTGGAAGCACCTGGCAGGTGGGGTCAGGGTCAGAATGTCACCATCCTCCGTGGATCCCCTAGCTCCTGGCTTTGCAGGGTCATCACTTGGGGAGGGTCTTCAAATTCCTAGGGTCTCAGTGCCCGTAGCTCAGTGGGTAGAGTGCCAGCCACATACACCGAGGTTCAAACCCCACCTGGGCCAGCTGAAACAACGACAACTGCAACAACAACAACAAATAGCCTGGCGTTGTGGCGGGCTCCTGTAGTCCCAGCTACTTGGGAGGCTGAGGCAAGAGAATTGCTTAAGCCCAAGAGTTTGGGGTTGCTGTGAGCTGTGGACACCATGGCACTCTGCCAAGGGTGACAGAGTGAGATTCTGTCTCAAAAAAAAAAAAATAGTCCCTATGTTCTGCTCCTCCCTAACTCCTGGACAATGGCACATGGCACGTTGTCCCAGGCATACCCCAGATGCCCATGTGCCCTGCATGCCGGCAGCCAAACCTGGGGGTCCTGAGCCGGGACTGGGGTCCAGACAGATAGCTCTACAGTGTGGCATGATGGAAAAGATAGGTGTCTGGGAATTTCCCAGATAGCTTGGAAAGATAGGTGGCCGGTGACTGAGGTCCTCTCCAGAGCTTTCCCATCCATAATGAGGTTATGGTTTCGATCCAGCAAGGTTCATCTCCAAATCTGGCCGGCTGTAACCAAGCACAGCTGTGGGCCAGGCCCCTGCTGGGCATTATTCTGTCCACCTTGGGCACAACACACTGGTCTTTCCCTGTGCATAGGGCTAGAAAGTCTCTATGTGAAAACAGAGGGTGCTGAGGCCCCCAGGGGCACCCTGCAGCCTCCCCGCTTGCTGCTTACTGCCAGGGAAGTGGATTGCTCTTTAATTCCCAGACATCCTTTAGTCTGGGCGGAGGTTCTCAAATGGAGCCTATGTAAGATTTACTATATGGAGCTGTGAACCCTGTCACCACTGGGATTTGAGGGGTTTTCCAGGTGATTCTGGCCCCTCTGTGTGGGGGATGCTTTGTGGTCTAGCAGGCTTGAGAGCCAGGGTCAGGCCCATCAGTCCTCAGGCCCTGCCTCCCTCCCAAAGCCACCTCCCCTCTGCTCCCCTCGCTCCCTGCACTCAGCTGCAGAGGCTTCCCTCACATGCCAGACTTACTCTGAGTTGGAGGCCTGGCCCTTGCTCTTCTCACTACCTGGAACATCTCAATGCTAGATTGTCACGGGCAGGTCCATTCTCACCCTCTACGTCTCACTCCAGGTCACCTCCTCTGAGAAGCCCCCCCGACCACCCAGGACAATGTTACCCACTCTCACTAAATGCTTCCCACCCTGACACCTTGGTCCCCTGGCCCTCAGATGCAGGGTCATAGCTGCAGCTGTGTGGAGCTGGGCTGGTTCCCCAGGGAAGCATTTCTCATCCTTGATAAACACCCAGTGACAGGGTGGTCCTCCAAAAGCTGAGAGTGACTGGGACCGAGCAAGGAGTGTAGGACCCACTGAAGGACGCTCCAGGGATGCCCTGCCTGGGTCCCTTCTGTATTCCCCACTCCCTCATATGCAACCCGGAGACCTGGCCCTCTCCTCGGCCCCAGGAGCCTCCTCTGCTTGAGTGCAGGACAGGTGGGAAGCACCAGGAGTTGATGCCCCAGGAACAGAATTCAGTTAATGATGAAGAGGATGGGTGGATAAATGGCCCAGCTGCCCTGTCCTTAGGATGGGTCAGGCCTGGTCTGCACTGTCCCCAGCGCTTGCAGCGGGTGGGGCTGCCCACAGCTGCATTGCTCATTCACGCCCCTGCACTGCCCTGGCTATCTTGGCTCCCTGCTTCACTGTGCCTAGAAGAACCACCCTTTGCTTAATCTTCCCAGCAGCCTTTCAGTGAAAACTCCACCCTCCGCAGAGACGGCTTCCTCGAGTTCTTATTCCCAGAGGAGGATAACCTGATCCAAGGGGCCCAGAAGTGAGCTGGGCGTCCCCTTCCCCTCCAATGTGTTGGGTTTCAGGTCTCTGGTTCCTTGGCTCCGGGCCCACAGACAGATTAAGCTGACAAAAGTTGTCATCTGGAAAAGTCTTGTGGCCAAAGATGGCAGGGGAGATGAGGCAGGGATAGAAGGGCCAGAGAGGAGGAGGAGGTGAGCTGCCTGGAGGAGGGGCAGCCCAGGGCACCGCACCTCCCAGAACAAGCTCTCATTCACAGGACAAAAGCTGCAGCCACCGGTGGGAGCAAAGTTTCGCTACGTCTCCTTCCCAGAGATATTTCTAAGAGTTTTATTTTCTTGCCAGTTGGCTAAGAAGCAAAAAAGGAACAATAGATTCAAGCTGAAATAATTTGCATTTATGATGAACACGAGGAATATCTACCTTGCATTTTCCTAAAAAAGAAAAATTAAACCCCATTTTTAATTAACTGATAAACTATTAATCAAATTTTTGCAATGTTAGGTGACACATTATTCATTTAGATAGAATGACTGTGAACTTAAACTAATCAAATCTGATTTGCCCACATAGGCCTGATTGAAATACATTTTAACTAGCATATACAAAGAGAAAATCTTGGATTTCTTACCTAATCTTCAGAGTATACTGCTGAGTTAATAAGGGCAGTTTTTTTTTAAATGAGACCACCATTTCTTCATCTGCATATCAAAATCAAGAGGAACTTAATTGCAAAACACATATTCCTGAAATCTAATCATTACACTGCTTTAGGGTATTTTATTGAAGCATGTTAAATTATGGACAGAATATTAATGACGGAGCTAATCAAACCCAATTAGTCACTTCTAACAATAGTCACATAAATATACAAGTCAGGTGCTAAAGTACTGTAGATATGATGTAAAATTGTTAAAATATTAAATGTATGGGATATTTATGAAATATTCATGTAGAATCTAAGGCCAAAAATTATCGGGTGAGTCACTTTAAAGAAAACAAGTCTGGCCGTATCCTATACGATTTGACTAGAATTCACAGGTCCACATGTTCTTCAGATAAATTTGAATCCAGGAGATTAGTGGGGCTATAATCAATCAATCAGCAAATTTTAATAAGATGACTTACCATATTCATGACCTGGCATTTCATTCTTGATCCAGAGATTTTTTTCACTCTTTTGTTTTCTGATTTTTTCAAGACCCGTCAGCAAGGTAGGTCTGGGGTCTCCAGGCCTGGGAAAAGCCGAGGAGGAAGCAGGTGAGGTTTTTCTGGGTCCGGGGATTTTCTGTCCCTGGTGTCTCCTTCCCTGCCCCGGCCGCCAGTCTCAGAGCTGGCTCTGGGGCAAAAGTGGAGCTTGATAGAACAGCGGAGTCAGTGCCTGGGGGTGTTCTTCCTCCTCCCTTAGCCGAGCCTATAAGAGCGAGGGCTGGAGGATCCAGAGGAGCCCCAGCTTCAGCTCCTGATGAGTCTTGGTGGGAGATTCCAGGCCTGGGAGCTGAGCCAAGGCAGACAGGTAGCCCTGGGTCTGGGATTCCTGCCTGCAGAAACTTCCCCGCTGCTTCATTTCAGCCAGTCCTCCCTCACCGCCTAGGCCCAAGTCCCAGCATCCATACGTATACAGCTGGCAATTTCACCATGGGGTAGCAACAGCCCCCACCTCCCTTAATCAGGGAGGTTGGCAGTCTTCACAATTCACTTTGCTGGCCCTTGCCCTGTTCTGGTGTCCAGCCTGGGCCTCCCAGTTCCCCTCCCTAGAGCTCTTTGCAAGATGCTGCATTCCTGTTCTTTATTCCAGGAAACTTAGCTCCAGGAGACA
>CAUYQV010151437.1:0-19521 GCA_963574575.1 Galagoides demidoff | reverse complement strand
CAAGCTATCCCCCTGGTTAGAGTGCCATGGCATCATAGCTCATAGCAACCTCCAACTCCTGGGCTCAAACAAGTCTTCTGTCTCAGCCTCCCAAGTAGCTGGGACCACAGGCACCAGCCACAACGCCCAGCCATTTTTTGGCTGCAGCCATCATTGTTTGGCGGGCCCGGGCTGGGGATTCACCCGGGCTTGGGTGTATGTGGCTGGCGCTTTAGCCGCTTAAGCCACAGGTGCCGAGCTGGCTTCAGTAATTTCTAATGTTCCTTGGAGAGTCCACTGTGCAGCCAGGGTTGAAAGCATTGACCTAACCCAACATACATGTGGTGGGCAAGTCCTAACTCTGAGGCCAAAGCCTTGCTCTGCAGCACCTATGCTTCACATTGTCCTTTGGACTGGATCTGCCCCAGGTGACTCCAAAAGGGGATCAGCCCTAATAGAGATAGCCTCACTGGTCAGCAGGGACAGCAGGAATCCTCTCCCCTAGCACTCTGCTTCCCAGGCTAAGGACAGATGGACCCTCCTAGAAGAGCTGATGAGGGTGTTCTGCCCACGCATAGCCCCCGCCCTGCCCCTCTCTCCTGGGGTTCCCCGAGTTGCTGCCAACCAGAACAATGACAGCATTAGGCAGCGCCATTCAGTATGGTCAGGCCTCTGGCCCACTTCTACCAGTCTGTTAGTTTGGATGGTTGACCACTGTTCTCACCCTTGAAATAAGTCCATCGACCCCCTTGGTGCTGAGCACATTAACTTCCATGTGAGTTATAAACTATTTTTCAAGTTTTTACAATGTTACTTTTTTATTGGTGTATGTTTTAGGAGCGTTCTGTTTTCAAAGTTTTTATTCTGTTTTCATAATAAAACGCCCTGTTCCAAGGAAAATTGTTCTTAGTGTGTGGCAGTCGCACACTAAGAGTGTTAAAAGACACTCTGGACGCGCTGGCCCTGGGTCCTGCCTTCCATCAGCCCAGCCACACATTTTTCTGTGTGATTTTTTTCCCCCCTCTTCCTCCTGTGACCTTTCCTTAGGCTTTTAGTGTAAATGGTTTTATTCTAACAGTACCACTGTCACAGCCCTGGGGCCCAGGAGCATACAGTGATTTGCACCTGCAGATGAACTATTGGTTATTCCTTAATCATAAATGGATTAATTGGGTCCAAGTAGGTACATACAGATGTGCAATCATTATGACTTTCTTGCTCAGAGCCAAGCGTTCAAAGGATATTGTAAAATGAGCCTGGGTACTTTTGGGAGGCTGACTTAGCGTAAGCATTAACGGTGAACCACATCAGCCTCAAGGGTGCCCGTGGGGAAGGGCCTGGGGGGCTCTGCGAGCATGTTGCATCTGGAGACTAGACATAAACACCTCTGTTTGATGATGTCAGTGAGTGATGCTTTTGCTTTGAGCCCTGCCAGGCTCTTACTGAATGTCTGCTTGGTTAGGAAGGTAGTATGCTATTTGGGTCCAAGACTAAATATTATTTGTCAGCCATTAAAATATGCAAAGACCTCTGCTAGTTAACTGTGCCCTTGATAAGGAGTTTGTATAGAAATGGGCTTAGTTTAGGAGGCAAATTGCAGGGTGAAAAGTGGCTGGTTAAGACTCACCTTCTGCCTCAGCGCAGCCTCCTGGGGATAGGTCAAGGGGGAAAATACATACTTTGGAAGCATCTAGCAAGGTGGTGGGAGCAGAGATGGGGACCACTGAGTTACACTACAAGTTCACAGGGCTCACCCTGGAGGCAGCAAAGGGTCCTGTCTTAGGAAGGGCAGGCCATTGCTTTGTGGCAGGATGAATTCTTTACGGTGGCTATTGGTAGTCCCTTCCGAGCTCTCTATCTCCATCTCAGAGAATCTCCTGGTTTGTTCCATTCACAAAGAAGAGAAAGACATCTGCTGAATATAAAGGAACAGGTGGGCATTTGGGCTTTTTTATTCCCATCCAGAAATCTGGACTTTAAGTGCTCCTGTGCACACACACAAGTGTGTCTCTGCCTTTATTCAGACTGTTACAGCAAAATGCCATAATAAACCAGGTGGCTTATAAACATTAGAAGTTGATTTTCTCACAGTTCTGGAGGCTGGAAGTCCAAGACCCTGATGCCAGCGTGATTGGGGGCTGGGGAGAGCTCTCTCCCAGGTTACAGAATGCTGACTTCTTGTATCCTCACAGGGCAGGAGGGGACCTAGAGAACTTGGTGAGGGGGATTCCAGGGGCACTAATCCACTCATGAGGGAATCACGTCCCAAAGACTCCACCTCCTAATGCCATCACAGTAGGGGGTTAGGGTTTGAAAATAGGAATTTGGGGAGGACACAGACATTTAGTTTTTAATAATTTTGTGTGTGTGTGTGTGTATGTGTGACCGTGCACCTGTTCCACCCAGGAGGAGTATTATCACATATGCTAGCTTTAAAAAAATCTAACTTGTAAAAAAGATATATTCTATTTTGGTTATTTCTTAAATAAGCACCTCTCCTCTCAATCTGTGAAGGCTAGATGCAGCTTTTAGAAAGGGGAGTTGTCAGGATGCTTTTGTGGATGGGCCTGTTTTACTTAGGTGACCACCCTGGCCCTTGGGCTGCCCTGCAAGGCCTCCTGTGTACCACCCTGCAGCCCCAGACTGTGCAAGGCTTAAGGAATTGTTAATGGGATTCCTTAAGAGTCATTTGTCATCCCATGGGTTCCCCCTTGACTCTGAGTCCTTGAGGATAAGAGTTGAGCCTGGTTCAGCTCTGTGTCCCCAGTGGGCTAGGCTTGTGGTCATGTTGGTGGCATGGATGTGTTGAGAAGATGGACCTGCCTGGGCTTTACTGGGGCCTGGGCTGTATCTGAGCTACCCCAGGACCTCCTTAGGGTACCTGAAGGTGAATGCGCAGATAGGCTCTTGCTCTGTTGCCCAGGCTGGAGTGCAGTGGCATTGTCATAGCTCACTGCAACCTCCAACTAATCCTCAACTGATGTTCCTGCCTTGGCCTCCCAAAGTGCTGGGATTACAGATGTGAGCCACTGTGCAGGCACTGAGGAGTATTGTTTAAAGGATTTGAATACCAAAAGGTTAAGAAAACTACTCAAAAAATTGATGGAGTCTGGAATAGTGTACAAAGATGACCTTCTGATTGTCTTATAAAAGTAGAAGAAGATATGAAGCAAGAGGAATCAGGGATGTTGGTTAGAACAAGTACCCACAAACTTTTTAAAAACCAGTGTTTCATTCTTCTGTAAGCAGTGGTTCTCGACCTGTGGGTTGCAACCCACAAGAACTGTATTAAAGGGCCACAGTATTAGGCAGGTTGAGAACCACTGTTTTATAGGCTAAATCAGAATGTAGTTATAATTGCATGTGATTTTTTTTGTTTTTTGAGATAGTCTCACTCTACCACCCTAGAGTGCAGTAGCATCCTAGCTAACAGCAACCTCAAGTTCCTGGGTTTGAGCAATTCTCTTGTCTCAGCCTCCTGGGTAACTAGAAGTACAGGCACTCGCCACAATGCCTGGCTAGTTTTCTATTTTTACTAAAGACGAGTTCTCACTCTGGTTCAAACTGGTCTTGAACTACTGAGCTCAACCAATCCTCCTGCCTCAGCCTTCCAAGATAATTGCATATTCTTTGTTTTTTATTTCTAATTGTTTTTGGCACATCTAATCTGAGGTTACAAATTACCTGTCCTTATTCTAAATTTTGTCAAATGTAATTTTAAAAAGACTTAGCTTTATATTTTTAGCCCCTTCTTTAAAGACTCAGTTGAACTTTATCCATCCACATCCACCAAATCATTTACTATAAAATTATGGCCCTTGTTCAAGTGGATTTATTTTAAGTTACCACCACACCACCCTGCTCCATTTACTTTGATATTCTTAGTTAAGTAGGACCAGTTCTTACTTCAGCCTGGTAAAAGAAAGTGGTAGATTGAGGAGGTGTTAGCAGGTGTCTGCAGTCCTTTAGTGGCCCAGAGGAGTTACGTTTTGCACAATCATGCCGCATACTTATTCTTAGGAGTCTCTGAGAAACTCTCCCAATGGAATAATTTCTTCCTTGTTTCTAGTTGCTCTAGAAATCATAGCCATCCATAGACTATAACGTTTTGATTGGATCCTAGTGATTTTGCAGATTTATTTAATGGGGTTTTAAAAGGTGATATTTATGAGTTACCTGGTTCAGAGCACTGATATTTGAATATTTAACAGTATAATCTAATGCTTTAGAAAAACTGCACACAGTAACCAAGTTATACTACATGTTATAAGAGGCATCTTGTCTTTTTTTTGGTCTTTGGGGAAAATTGTAGCTATAACAAGGGCCACTTTCTTAATCACCACAAAGAGACCTTCTACCAGGGAGAATGTTCGGAATTCAGCCAGGCAAGATGAGCCTGGTGTTCACTGTGCGGGGAGGGCGTGAACATGGCATCCTCTTAGGGACAGCTTCTGTCCCAACTTTTTTGTTGTTGTTGTTATTGTTGCAGTTTGGCCAGGGTCAGATTCAAACCCACCACCTTCGGGATATGGGACTGGTGCCCTACTCACTGAGCTACAGCCGCCACCCTCTTTTTTTTTTAATGTGGACTTCATTTTTAAAGGACAGTTTTAGATTTACAGAAATGTCTGATCAGTTTCACAATATAGTTTTAACTGCTAGAATTTTTTTCCTTCCTTCTCTTTGCAGACGTCGCCTCATCTCCCAGAGATCTTCTTTGGAGACCCTGGAAGACATTGAGGAGAATGCCCCTCTCCGGAGGTGAGTTCTCGTTTCCATTTACACATGTGAATTATTTGTAGTATAAATGTACAACCAAAAATTGATGATTTTTTAAGTAAGTCCTTGATGTATAGAATTAAATTAAAAAATGATCGTCTGAATCCTGGGATCTGTGGAACATACTCCTGGTTTGGAACTCAATCCGAGCATCAGAGCTAGAAAATGATTCAGTCTCAATTATGTATTGGAACAGCTGCCATTTGCATGTGAATTTGGGTGCTTTTCCACCTGTGGTTTCCTTGTCATTTTCAAAGCTGCTGCTCTGTGGAAGTCCTTTCCATAGGTGCAGTTACACAGTATTTGTCAGCCTGGACTTCATTTCCAGCTGGAGGGACACCAGAGCTCCTTAGGAGGGGCCCTGATGTCATTCCCTAGCTCATTGCTGCGGAAGCCCAATCAGGATACTGTGAGTGCTCCCTTGGGTCTGAAGGTGCTCCCTTTCTCTCTTGGAATTTGGAATGTGTTTGCCAGGCATCTTTCTGGGTGACAGCAATTGCTGTGATGTGCTGTGCCTGGCAGGTCCCTCTCCAGTAATCCAGCCACAAGGTCTACTGGGCCCTCCTGTGGAGGAAGAAGCTCAGGCACCTGCTTCCATCCCCCTTGCAGACTGGAGCTGGGTGGGGCGGTGGTGGACGCCTTACCTTCTGCCGAAGGAATTAAAAGGATGGATGCAGGGTCTTCACAGAGACTGCAGGGCAGGTGGCAGCAGGAAGGATCAAGGGAGGATGTGAGTGCCCAAGGACAGGCATGGGAGGGAACCCAAATCTGCCCCTAATGTGCCTTGGCCCTGACCAGGATGGAGGGAGTCCCTGGCTCCTCTCTTTGAGCCTGAGAGGGGCTGTTAGAGTGGAGAGCCTTACCCTGGAGCCGGCTCCCACCATGTCCATAGACTCCCCCTACGTGAAGAGCACAGATAGCCTGGGGCCAGAGCAAAAGCTTTAGATGACGAGCATCTCATCCCCCATGTCATCCCAAAGACAAAGTCAGGGCCAAACAGTTGCATCTCCACTTTTAAAGTCTTTTTTAAAATGTGGGTGAATGGCGTGTGGCTGCTGCCTGGTGAACATGGCTTAGGCACAAGTATTCTTCTATGAAGCACTATTCAGTGTCGGGAGAAGGCCATTCCCCTGCAGGAGTCACACCAAAATTAAAAATCAAATTAGGGAGTTGGCTTTGGTCCAAACTCATCCAGCCTCCAGGAAAAGTGTTCTCAGGCCATGTGAGGTGGCTGTCTGGCCAAGGTTCTCCTTGCCACAGACAGGAAAATCAGTGAATAAAGCTGAGAACCCCCTGGTGTTTCAAGAGGCTGCTGGAAGCCAAGGTCCTTGGAAGCATAAAGGAGATGGTAACTGTGAGGCAAAGGAAACCAGGTGGTTCAGGGGACAGGCTGAAATGTTCCCTCCTCAAGGATTCCTGGCGAGGGCTGTGATGCCTCAGGGCACAGGTGTCCTTGTGTCTGGGAGTAGTTAAGGGGAGGCCCAGGGAAGACCTATGTTCCTGTTGGTGCCCTCTCCACCCCCATTCTGTCCTCAAATCTGTCCCGGCTGGGCCGCTTCTCTTTGCTCCTCAGCCCTGTGGTAGCTCAAACTGGCTTTACTCACCTCTTACTTGCAGAATATGCTATACTGAATCCAGGTGAATCTTGTATTGTTCTAAGATTTTAAAACTTAAGTCAGAAACAAAGGGAATTCGGGCAGTTTTAGAAATCTTTATTTCCCACATGGACTTTTTTGGAATTTAAAAAAGATTCTCATATTTACTTAGAAATCGACTTACTCCTAGGAAATAAAATAAAGTATAGTGTAGAAGAGATATTAGTTTCGGGGGACCTGAGT
The DNA here is from genome assembly GCA_963574575.1 of Galagoides demidoff. NCBI lineage: Eukaryota > Metazoa > Chordata > Mammalia > Primates > Galagidae > Galagoides > Galagoides demidoff. Next base: position 12,925 of record CAUYQV010151437.1, on the reverse strand, counting down.
TTGTGGCCTCACTCTTCAAACTAGAAATTTGCTTAGTGCCACTGGGGCCTCAGCTTTCCCTTCTGTAAAATGGGAGAGTTGAATAGGCTGATCTCTGAGGTCCTTCCCAATCCGTGAAGTGAAGGTACTAATAATGATGTGGAAGTGTTTTGGGAATTGTGGGGGCTGAAGGCTATTTGCCCAACTTGCTTTTAAGCTTCACCCAAGAACAAATTGCTCCAAGGCATCTATTAAACCTTTTGCATAATTAAGTGTATCCTATAATCAGTGCTGGCAGGAAACAGCTAATCTTTCATTAAATTAGTTTTTAATTTAATTCTATCCTAATTTAATTTTGCGTCACTTTAAATGCATGTTTTTAAATGGGAGTTTACATGTTAATGCAGGCGGCTTTGAAATTAATTGGTCCTTTGCTTAACCTGCACAACCTGGGCGCTTGGTATTCCAGTTGCCTTGGCGATTGTTGCTAACACCACGATTCTCTTACTGCAGTTCTTAGATTCCCTGGTGGTTTAGTTGAATGCTTAAAAATATGAAAGACGACAAACAGCTTGCTGAACAAAGGGCTAGATTAGTAGGGTGTATAGATAGTTAAAACTGGGGGCTGATAAGGAAATAAAAGACACCTTCCTTAAGTTGCCCTTGTTAAAAGTCCTACTTTCCTCTTGCATATCACGTTAGTGCATTTCCTGTGTCTACCTAGAACTCTGAGACTCAAACATTTACAATGCGAAGACTTGGACTGAGGAGTTTACCACCTGCTGGGTAGTTTGGTTTCCCCATATCCAAAAATAAGGAATGAGGCCACCTCTCCTAGGTGTCAACAAAAACCTCAGTTTGTCCACGGCGGCGAATGTGGCAACCATCAGCAGCTGCCCTGGTTTTCCAGGCTGTCTGAGTTGACGGGTGCTGGTGGCCACAGCTGTTAAAGTCAGCACAGCTGCCTCCTTCCCCTGCTGGTATGGATAGCCACCTGTGGCCCTTTTGCCCACGTGCAGTTCCAGCAGAAGGTTGAAGAATTTGGGGCCTGTCTTTCTGGGTACGGGTGGCAGAGAGCAGCTCAGGTCATCCCTCTCCTGCTGCATCGGTGCCAGCTTCCTGCAGCTGGAAGGTGGCAGGAGGAAAGTGCCAGAGTGTGCTGAGGTGGCAGGATCTGTGTGCAGCCGGAACCTGCTCACTGCCCTCCTTTTGGCCTGCTGCCCTCAGACTTGCTGGCCCCAGGAAGCTCTGCTTTTGGGGAGGGAAATGGAAGAAGGGTATAAGGGCACTCCTGAACCCTTAGCCCTGTCCAGACGCCACTAGAGACGTATTTCTATGCTTTCCAAGATTCTCTTCTCTCCAGCAACTTCATGTTTCTAGAATATTGTGTGTGTGAGACAGTTGGAAATCTTGAGTGCCCTGCAGACTCAAGCACTCATTCTGGAGCTAAAACCAAGGCAGTTTGGGGTGCTGGGTCTCCTTCCAGAGCAGCACCATGAAGACAGTGAGACTCTTTCTGCCTAAATGCTGAGCTGATTAGATCTGGGATTGGAAGGCTGGAGTGAGTAGGGGGAGGGGGTGGCGGGCACCATCCCTTCCTCTCACCCTGTCGGAGGAAGCCGGTAGGAATCATAGGGCTTCTGTAAGCTTTTAAACATCATTTAAAGCCAAGAATTCAGGACCTTTAATACGGGCTGTGGTTTTAAGGATAAAGGAGGCACCCTTTGTTGCTAATGGTTTATTAATAATGAGAGCCCTGGAAATTCGAATGTGAATCCTAATGTGTATATGTAAATAATGTCTGTTGTATTGAATAGGCATGGAGCTTACATATGTTTTCATGTTTGACCCTTGTGACACCAGCAGGGAAGGATGGGAAGTACAATAATAAATCAGGGTCAACAGTAAGTTTGGGAGGAGAGGCCAAGAGGACCGTGGTGTCTGCCCCTGTGTAGTGGACAGCAAACAAAGGTGGGGCTTTCCTCCTCTGAACCCTTGGCCCATGAAACTCCTTTTTCCTGATGAAAGCCACCAAATAAATACCCGATATGATACCTTTGTTTGGGTTTAAATTTATTTACTTTAGTGTTATTTATTCAAGTTGAATTACATTTTAAGATCCTATTTCTTATGGGGATAAATGCTTCGGCACCCTCCCAGCAGGCCTTGTGGGGAGCTTGCCCTTACTAGCAGGGTGGGATGGGCTGCACTGCTCCTGAGCCCCTGGAGGTGGGCTCCTGGGAGAGGGCAGAGGCTGAGGCTACTCTGGGAGGTCTGCAGCCCTGCCTGTTCCTCAGTCCAATTACCAGACGTGACCACACGCCTCACCTTCCCCAACTGAGCCTCCTTGTTAGAGTCATCTTGTTCTTCCTCTCCCTAAATTCTCAAAGTGTAGAACTGACCAAATTCAGGTGATAACCCAGCCCAGACCTCAGTGTGGGCTTTGGGAAGATGGGCACTGCTTCTCTGGAACTCGCTTTCTGAAGCACAGACTCCTGGGTGCCCATATCCTATGGCAAGAGCCAGTTCTTGGGGCCCGTGGCCAGAAAGGTTATGGTAGCAAAACCCAAAACAGGGAAGTCATAGCTCCTTTTATCAAGAAAAGACTAAGCTTCAGACTCTTATTTGTTGGGCTTTTTGTTGTTGCAGTTTTGTAACTTAGAATTTGCTAGGTAACTGTGAAGACACTACACAAATAACATCTCTTTGGCCTATGGTCTGTGTGCCAGTCCCATAGTACAAAGAAATGTTTATGCCAGAGAAAGAAGAGTATTTTGAATTCAAGTCACTTTAGTTCAACAAATGTTTATTTAAAATTTATCAAAAAAAAAAAAAAAGAAAGAAAGAAGCCCTAAGAAATACCCAGCAACTAGCTGAGTCTCTGCTTCTCATTCAGTTTAAAGCTGTGACTTCCAGGCACGGATGGGGAATTTGATCATTGAGGCAACTGTCCAGAGGAATTCAGGCCAAAGTCCTACTACAGAAGAAAAATGATTCAGGGGTGTTTTTAAACTGAATTTTCCAGTGTCTCTCCCTCCCACCCCTTAAATCCTTTAAATGTACAGTTTTCTGTTCCCTTTACCTGTGTTGATATAGGGGAATCCTTTTTAAGATAACAATAAAGAATAATGTCTTTGGAATCTGCTTGCTTTATTGCAACTGGGGACAATGGTTTTCATTACCCGGCATTTCAGAGACCCATATAAAATATTATCAGCATCATCAAGGAAGTTGTCTGTCATTAGGGATTTTTTTTAAGCTTCCTTGCTTCCAGTCTTATTGTCTTCATTATCCCTGCGACTCCTGCCTGCCTTGGGGTGACTCAAACCATTTGTCTGATCTTTCCTTCCTGTCTTTGTGTAGAGATTTCTCAGCTGTCCAGCGGGCAACTGACTGTGTTTTGAAATGACTTTATTTTTCAGATGTCGAACTCTCTCAGGTTCGCCCAGACCAAAGAATTTTAAGAAGATTCATTTTATCAAGAACATGCGGCAACACGACACAAGGAACGGCAGGTATTGCCCTGACTTGAGAGCTGCCCAGCTGCGGGAGGCAGGGCAGGGGGGAGGGGCAGCTCTACGGGCCACAGCCCAGCAAAGCTGAGTGCACACTTTAAAGATGAACAGCACCTCCTGGAATCTCCCCGGATAATTTCTACCCCACTTATGCCAAAATCACCCAAAGGAGTCTGTAGAGAATAATGCTCCCTAAGGCTTAGTGAGATGTTCAGACCAACAACAAACTGAACTTTTGAATGCAAATATATTTTTATAGAAATCTTTGAATAGAAAAAGTCGAGTTTTTATGGGGTTTTGTTTGTTTTCCTGCTTTGTTGGTTTTGTTTTTGTTTTGCACCATCACTGTGTGCTCTGGTTGATAAATACCCGCCAGATCTCTGCCTGAACTTGGTTTTGGCTTTGGCTTTCATTCTGGTTAGGAAAGTAGAATCACAACTTTGCCAGCAGATTCTTCCTCAGAGCTGATTCTTATTTCTGGGCCTGCTGACATCTGGAGTATGTACTGCTTTCTCTAACTCTCAGTTGTTCTTTGGAAGTGCCATTAAATAAAAATTATAGTTGAAGTTTATATGGCTTTGATATTAAAACTCTACAGAGTTTTAAACGTCTCACAAACAGATCAGAATCTGGTTGCCAGTGTGCTTATGATTGAATGACTAAATCCCTTCATCTCAGGCCTGACAGTGCATGTGAACAGTGCAAGATCTCTGGGGTCACCTGTGCTCTGTTATCCTTAGGGGGCAGCTTCACCCCACCAACTTGAGTGGCTGAGTTAGAGACACTGCCTAGAATGTAGGTCCTAATGCAAAGACGGTCTTATTTAATCTCCTCCTGACTTGTGGAAGATGGTATAAACCCCACTGATACTGTCCGATCCATACAAAATGAAACTGTCAAAAGTCTTTTAGTTAGATTCAGTAAGGCCTAGAACTGCTGTAGTTTGGTGGTATAAAACACACTACACAGCCTATGTAACACTAACAGTTAGAATTTTTAAAGACTTGTTTGCTTGAAGTCTATGCCTATTTTTTAAGCCTTATAGGGATAGAGAACTTAATTGATAACAATTGCAGTGGTTTCACTATAGAAAAACAATTAAATTAAAGTGGGGGAGAGGGGGATTGGTGTGCCCTCACCTAACGGGCACAATGTAGGGGTATATAACATGCCTCCTGGGTGAAGGGTTCAGCTGTAACTTGGACTTTACTTAACAAACACAAAGTAACCTAATCATTTGTATTCTTATATTAATCTGAAAAAAAAATTGCAGGGGTTTCAGAATAGCAAAATTGAGTTTTGCAAATAATTTTTACATAGTATATGTTCAAAATTCAGGTGCAGAATTTTTACTTAAAATTTACTGAGCCATTATTTGTTAAGTAATACTCTTCAATACCAGTAATTTGTTGGAAAATATTCTGAATTTTTCTCTTTCCTTATTTTCACTGTCACTTAGAATTTTCTTTTGAGGCTTTTACTTTATAAACCTTACTCGTGCCATTTTAGTATAATTATTTATCATCAATTTACATTTGGGTTTCTGTTCATAAACTTTAACAATAAAATAAATGCAGAAAGTCTTTAATTCCTGGCTCTGCGCCAGTGGCTCAAGCAGTTAAGGCACCAGCCATATACACCTGAGGTGGTGGGTTCAAATCCAGCCCGGACCCACCAAACAACAATGACAGCTGCAACCAAAAAATAGCCGGGCATTGTGACGGGCGCCCGTATTCCCAGCTACTTGGGAGGCAGAGGCAGGAGACTCGCTTGAGCCCAGGAGTTGGAGGTTGCAGTGAGCTGTGATGCCACGGCACTACCTAGGGGGACAGCTTGAGGCTCTGTCTCAAAGAAAAAAAAAAAAAAAGAGTCTTTAATTCCTAATTGAAATCAGAGACAAAGCCAAAGCACTGGGTCATAGGAATAGTATTCTAACCTCTGATGTTGACCATCAGGACACAAAGTCAGATAATTACCTTGCATAGCCAGGTAGGTAGTGAGGTGAAGTAGTGAATTAAAGATTTAGATTCCTGGGATTCCCAAAGTCATGACAGAGCTGCTTTCTTCAGCACACCTTTGACCCAGGACAACATACACAGTCAGCAAAGCCTGCAATTGCTAGTGGCTTTGCTAAGGAGTTTTCAGGGGAGCCAAGAAGACTCAGCTATTCCAAAGGTCTAAGAATGGGGCGGGAAAGAGAGCTGTGCCAGCTGCCACCATGGGAACTGCAGGCTGTGGGCTGAGGCGCTGGCCAGTGGTGTCTGTCCAGGTGAGGGCTGGCTTTCCTGTGCAAACAGAAGATGAAAGGGCTGGCGGGAGGTGCCAGCTGGCCCCACTGGGGGTTATTAGCAAGGCGGATTGTGCTTAAACAGATGGAAGTGAGAGCATAAGAGGAAACCAGGAAGAAAATACAGTTTCTGAGATGACAGAGGAAATTGTGGTCAAAGAGCTGATGAATGGGAAGATATGACCCAGCCTTTCAAGAGTGGAAAGCGGACGCCTTGCCCTATGGCAACTGGGCAGCAGGAGTGGGGTCTCCTGATGGACTGGCCTTGGGGAGCTCCAATTCCCACAGTGATTGGTAGGAGGAGTCCTGTTTGTGTTCTCAGAGAGAGGGACCCATGTGACAGCTGGGGGTCTTCAATCCCACCCCCACCCCCACCTCAGGGGCGGGAGGTGAGGTTGTGGCATCTGCACAGCCGCCAAGGCTCCCAGCTGGCTCCTGCTCGGTCACATCTGTCCACAGTGACTGTGCCCAGCTCCCAGGTCTCCCGGGGAGCCCTGACTGGCCTAGCCTAGCCTCCATCCACAGGCCAAACCTGAGCCTCACTGCTTTTCTGGTCCTAAAGACCCTGGTGTTGCGGCTCCTTATCCCCACTCCTGCTGACCGGGTGATAGAGGCTCTGTTACTGAGGAGGGTTTGGACCCTTTGTCTCAGCAGAGACTAGAATGTAGCTTATAAAATGAGCAGGGAGCCCCTGTCATGAGACTCAGGATCTGACCTCAACCTTGAGGGAAAAAGGTGGGGGGGTGATCTTAAAACTGAGAACCAGATATAGGGTCAGGCAATTAAATTCTCAAACTTCTCCTAGAAAAAGTGCTACATACCTCATTGCTGACTGTCACTCTGGTCACCAGATGGCCAAGGAGAGTACTTCGAAGGATGAGTCACAAACTTGATAATCCAACCTTGTATCATAAAGGGCAATGCTACGGCATTGAAAAAAAAAAAAAGCCTAAGTATACCTCATGGTTGGTAACATCAGGGTAGCTACTTAGAAATAAACCGTGGGGCCAGAGACAGTTTTGTGTTCTCCCAGGAGGGAGCATTGACTCTGACCGTAGACGAATCCCAGCCGGCATGTGAAGTGGCGGTGAACACCAGCAGTGGGAGTGGATGTGATGGAGAATGGAGCCCACCTGGAGGCCAAACCACATTCATCCGTCTGGAGTCTGGCCTCAGGCCCTGCCAGAGGACTCTGTACTTGGATCTGGTACAAAGAAGCTGAGGTGTTTTGGACTCATGCAGTAGGCCATTGGGTCGGGGGCCACAGAGGACAGCTCCTGACAGGGATCACAGAGCAGGCTGGACGAGCAGTGGGCACATCAGTGCAGGAGGAGGCCTTGACAGGCCCTGCTGGTGCTGCGTCTCCGGGGGAGCAGCCTCAGTAAGGATTCTGCCTTGACACAGAAGACAGCGGGGTCCTCAGAGGCCTCAGGAAGTTATGTTAGACTTGACAGTTACAGAATCAAGCAGTCCTTTGCTGGGTTTTAGGAACGCACAGCTCAGAAAGTTCAGACAGAGAAGTAGATTCTTGTGGCTGGGACCATATTGCAAAAAGAGATTATAAAGTTATGATCACTAGTTAATTCTGGGCAGCATTTATTAAGTGATAACTGTGTGCCAGGCTCTAAGTACTTACCATGCTTATTTCATTGATTTAGAACTCAGTAGGTAAGTGTTGAATAAATGAGTAGAAATACCATTTTTATTTTCTTTCTGAGACAGTCTCACTGTGTTACCCAGGCTGGAGTGCAGCGGCTGCTCACAGGTGCCATAATAGTGCGGTGTAACTTCTGGGCTCAAGCCATCCTCCCACCTCAGCTTCCCAGGTAGCTGGATCCACAGGGGCACACCATGGCGCCTGGCTTAAATGAGTTTTAGTCTTCAGGATTAGTTTGGAAAGAATGGAAAGAATTTAGAAATACAAGTAATTGTTGAAACAGCCACATGAGTAAGGCATTGCTGTCTTGTGGTAGACAGAGGAATGGCCCTCAAGGACGTCCACATCCTATCCCTTGGACCTGTGACTGTATGTCACGTTACATAGCAAGAGGGAATTAGGGTTGCTAATGAGCCGACCTTTAAATGAGAGGTTATCTTGGATTATTTAGGTGAGCTCAGTGTGATTGCAGTGTCCTTAAAAGTGGAAGAAGGAAGAGGATTGAAGTCAGTGTTGTGAGAAGGACTTGTCTGCCTGTCGCTGGCTGTGGAAGATGGAAGCTGGAACCACAAAGCAAGAAATGCAAGCGGCCACTAGAAGCTGGAAAAGGCAGGAAAACCAATTCTCCCTAGAACACCGTGGCTTTACCCTGTGAGACCCATTAGACCCCTGTGAGATAAGAAGTTTGTGTTGTTTTAAGCCTCTAACTCTGTGGCAATTTGTTACTGTAATCATAGGAAACTGAAACATTCCTCATCCCAGTTTACAGAGGAGAAAACTAGAGTGCATAGCAAGAAAGGGGGAGATGGAACTGAAACCAGGCATCAGATTGCAAACCTCATTCTCTTCATTGAAGGGAACAGTGGGAGATAAAAATCCATGCACTATAAGACATCATGTCGTGCTGTGTTTTGAGAAAATTCTCTGTTGAGATCAGATTTTTGAAATCATTAGCTAAAGGCCAAGAACCAATATAAGAATGGCTTAATAAAATTTGTAAGGCCTAGGCACAATGACTCACACCTGTAATCCTAGCCACTCAGGGAGGCCAAGGAGGGAGGATTGCTTGATTGAGCTCAGGAGTTCAAGACCAGCCTGGAGCAAGTGTGAGACCCAGTCTTTACTAAAAACAGAAATTAGATGTCTGTTATGGTACGCGCCTGTAGTCCCAGCTACTCAGGGGGCTAAGGCAGGAGGATTGTTTGAACCTAGGAGTCTGAGGTTGCTGTGAGCTAGGCTGAGGCCAGGCCGCTCTAACCAGGGCAACAGAGTGAGACTCTGTCTCAAAAAAAAGGAAAAAAACTTGTTAAGAATGGGTGAGGAAGACTAAAGTCCACAATCAGCTGAAGACTATTAAAAGAAACTTGGAACCCTTGCACATTGCTGGCGGGAATGTGACATGGTGCAGCTGCTGTGGGAAACAGTTCAGCAGTTCATCAAGAAGTTAAATGTAAAATTACCATATGAACCAGCAATTCGTTGCTAGGTATATACCCCAAAGAATTAAAAGACAAATCCAAACAGACATTTGTGCACCAGGGCAGCATTATTCACTATAGGCAAACAGTGGAAACAGCCCTGGAGTCCATCAGCAAAAGAACAAATAAACAAGGGTGGGTGGGCCTGGTGGCTCACACTTTTAATCCTTGCAATCTGACTCGGCACCACTGGTTCAAGTGGCTAAGGCATTAGCCACATACACCTGAGTTATCAGGTTTGAATTCAGCCCGGGCCCCCCAAACAACAATGACAGCTACAGCCAAAAAATAGCCAGGTGTTGTGGCAGGCACCTGTAGTCCCAGCTACTTGGGAGGCGGAGGCAGGACAATTGCTTGAGCCCAGGAGTTGGAGGTTGCTATGAGCTGTGATGTCACAGCACTCTACCCAGGGGGACAGCTTGAGGCTCTGTCTCGCAAAAAAAAAAAAAAAAAAAATCCTAGCACTCTGGGAGGTAAGAGGAGCTCAAGTTTGAAACCAGCCTGAGCAAGAACAAGACCCTGTCTCTACTTATTTACCCCAAAAAAGTAGAAAAATTGATCTGTAAATTAATGTGCCTATTGTCCCACCTACTTGGGAGGCTGAGGCAGGAGGATCATTTGAGGCTACAGTGAGCTTGATCACACCCACTGTAGTAGAGCAGGGGCGACAGTGAGGCTGACTCAAAAAAAAAAAAAAAAAAGGATAAACAGAATCTGGTATGTGTGCTGGAATAGTATTCAGCCATGAAAAGGAGTGGAGTACTGATGTTAGAGCAGTGCTGTAGCTTGAGGTGGTTGCCGAAATGAGCAAGTAAAAAGGAAAAGAAATTTTATTAACAACTTACGCGGCAAGTGGGGCCCTTGTGAATGCAGGTCCCGTGGCAAGCACAGCTTTGGGTTATATACGCAGCTCTGAGGAGTATTAGAAGTTTCTTAGAAGTCTTCTGGGATCTTAATAAATTCTCTACTCCACACACCTGCAAGATCTTGATAACAACCCACCTGGAAGGTCTTAATCAGCCTCATTCCCATAAAGCCCAGGTCAGCCTGACCTAAACCAATCCAGAGTAGTCTAACCACATCCATCATCTGCCCTGCTCATATCTAGCTCACAGCCAACACTGATACAGGCTACAACGTGTGTGGACCTGGAAAACACGTGGACTGAAAATGAGCCAGATGCAGGTCAAATGTTGTGTGACTCCAGAATAGGGCTCGGCGCCTGCTCGGTGAATAGGGTGCCAGCCACATGCACTGAGGCTGCCTGGACTAGGCCTGCTAAAGAGCAATGACAGCTCCAACCAAAAATAGCTGGGTGTTGTGGCTGGTGCCTGTAGTCCCAGATATTCAGGAGACTGAGGCAAGCAAATCACTTGGGCCCAAGAGTTTGAGGTTGTTGTGAGCTGTGACGCTACCATGGCACTCTACGGAGGACGACGTGGTGAGACTCTGTCTCAAAAAAAGAAAAGAAATATCCAGAATAGGTAAATCCATACAGACAGGAAGCGGGCACAGGGGAGTTACTGCTCAATGGGTTCAGAGTTTCTATTGGGGGTGACTGAGGAAGTTTTGGAAATAGCGATGATGGTTGCATGACGTTGTGTGTATACTGAACGATCCTAAATGGGACGCTTAAAAATAGTTAAGTGGCATATTTTGTGTTACACATATTTTCCTGCAATAAAACGCTGGTGATAGTCACAGGGCTTTTAAAACCAAATTCAAAAGAGAAAGGGAGAGATGGTGAACCTTTTGGTGATGGTACAAGATCAGCAGACGTCAGCTGTTGCCTTATTTTTAACTTGTCAAGTTGAGCAGTAAAATGTAAATTCTAAACAAAACAATGTGCCGGCACACAATAGGCATTCAATGAGTTTGAGTCTTCAGGACTGAATCCTGGGGAATGGAAAGAATTTAGAAATACGCATGATCTTTAAGATGCCAGAGAATAGCCCAGTTCACCCAAGTCTTTGTCCTCTCCTCTTCTGACATCATGTCCTTTACTACTCGTTCCACCACCTTCTCTAGTAATTACTGCTCCCTGGGCTCAGTCCAGGGGCCCAACTACAGTGTCCAGCCCACCAGCAGCGCAGCCAGCGTCTATGCAGGCACTGGGCGCTCGGGCTTCAGATCTCCCTGTCCCACTCATCAGCTTCCGGGGTGGCTGGGAGTCTGGGGGCCAGGCCATGGGGATGGCCGGGGGTCTGGCAGGAATAGGGGGGCTTCCAAACCAAGAAGGAGACCGTGCAAGAACTGAACAACTGCCTGGCCTCCTACCTGGACAGAGTGAGGAACCTGGAGACCGATAATCGGAGGTTGGAGAACAAAATCTGGGAACACCTAGAGAAGAAGGGGCCCCAGGTCAGAGACTGGGCGCAGTACTTCAAGACCATAGAGGACCTGAGGGCTCAGGTCTTTACCAATTCTGTGGACAATGCCCACATCGTTCTGCAGATTGACAGTGCCCCTCTTGCTGCTGATGACTTTAGAGTCAAGTATGAGACAGAACTGGCCGTGTGCCAATCTGTGGAGAACGACATCCATGGTCTCCACAAGGTCATTGATGACACCGATATCACTCGACTGCAGCTGGAGTCAGAGATGGAGGCTCTCAAGGAGGAGCTGCTCTTCATGAGGAAGAACCACGAGGAGGAAGTAGAAGTCCTACAAGCCCAGGTTGCAGCTCTGGGTTGACTGTGGAGGTAGATGCTCCCAAATCCCAGGGCCTGAGCAAGATCATGGCAGACATGCAGGCCCAGCTGGCTCAGAAGAACCAAGAAGAGCTGGCCAAGACCTGGTCCCAGCAGATTGAGGAGAGCACCTCAGTGGTCACCTCACAGTTTGCTGAGGTCGGAGCTGCTAAGACAATGGTCACAGAGCTGACGGATCCAGTCCAGTCCTTGGAGATTGAACTGGATTCCATGAGAAATCAGAAGTCCAGGTTGGAGGACAGCCTAAGGGAGGCAGTGGCCCACTACGCCATGCAGATGGAGCAACTCAGTGGGGTCCTGTTGCATTTGGAGTCAGAGCTGGCACAGACCTGGGCAGAGGGGTGGCACCAGGCCCAGGAGTATGAGGCCCTGCTGAACCTCAAGGTCAAGCTAGAGGCTGAGATTGCCACCTACCACCGCCTGCTTGAAGACGGGGAGGACTTGAACCTTGGTAATGCCCTGGACAGCAGCAACTCCATGCAAACCATCCAAAAGATCCCACCCTCAGGATAGTGGACGGCAAAGTAGTGACCAACGACACCAAAGTTCTGAGGCAATAGAGCAGCATGTCCTTATACCAAGAAAGAGTTCAGAGATCACTGGAAAAAAAAAAGATGCCACAGAATATGAAAGAAATTCTAAGTCTAATGCCAGACAAATGTTGCCTTAAAAAAGTAAAAAAGAGGGATGGCGCCTGTGGCTCAAAGGAGTAAGACACCAGCCCTATATGCCGGAGGTGGTGGGCTCAAGCCCAGCCCCAGCCAAAAACTGCAAACAAAAAAAAGTAAAAAAGAGGCTGAGGTGGTAGGAAAGGGTAAATTCTGATCTTAGACTGGCAAGCTTGGGGCAAGTTACTAGTAAGAGTTTAGAAACAGGTGGTTTGTGTGCTTTTAGAAGGGGTGGAAGTTGCTAGCAGTCAGCGTGAGTTCACTAAGGAAAGGTCGCGCTCAATTAGCTGGATTCCTCTTTGATGGGATAACTAGGTTAGTAAATTAGGGGACTGCTAGGGATGTGGCATTTATTGATTTCAGCAGAATATTATTAGGCCATTATTCACAACACCATGTCCTAGTGGCTAGAGTAGTGAGAAGGGCTGGCTAGAGAATTTGTTCCTGCCATCACCAGCCTGGGTGCAGTTTGGATAAATAGCACGTGGTCGGCTCGGCGCCTGTGGCTCAATCGGCTAAGGCGCCAGCCACATACACCTAAGGTGGCGGGTTCGAATCCCCAGCCCGGGCCCGCCAAACAACAATGATGGCTGCAACCAAAAAATGGCCGGGCATTGTGGCGGGTGCCTG
>CAUYQV010151436.1:0-26334 GCA_963574575.1 Galagoides demidoff | reverse complement strand
GTTGATTAGGATGCTTGATTTCGGGGAAAGGCCTGAGTTTAGGGGAAGCAGATCTAAGATGGCGGCGGGGAGGTAGGAAAGGGGAAGTTCTATAGTCTAACAACAAAATGGCACTGAAAGCTGAAAATCTGGGTCTTACAGAAGAACTATGAAGACAAAACAATGTTAAATACTTGTTTTTAAACTCAGAATGAGAGGTATGCATGTGACAAAACTGAGTTTGCATCCCATCATTTAAACATATTTTTTTAAAAAAGAATACAGGCTGGCCCCAAAGGAGACACAGAGCTGAGAAAAGCATTTAGGAAATGCAGTGCATTTTAATTTTACAAAATAACAACAAAACCCAGTAAGCTTATAGACAGAAATTATTGAAAGAAAATGAACATCTTGAGTTACATGGAAGAAAATGCACACTATCAGGAATGTAGAGACAAAATAATAAACTTATTTTACAGCAGTGACATTTCTGGCAGAGGTAGGAGATGGGGAAGAGTTTGCAACAGATGTAGCAAGATACCACAGCAAAGACAAAATTGGCAGAAATAGAAAGTATAAAGGTCAAACTGAAAATGCATATTGAGACCACATATTTACACAGCTTACTGGGAAAACAGCATTAAAGTTCATACTCAGTGATACAGAAAGGATCCTATGTGCTTCAATGACTATCAGAATAAAGCATTTATCATACTGTTCAGTGGGGTAATAATGCAGCTGTATAAGGGCAAAGATAACATTTGGAAACTTTGCTTCCAGTTTTTCCTATTTATTGGCAAAATTAATATTTGCATCTCAAATAGCATGAAAAACTTTTACCAAAAGAACTTATATTATTTTCTTATAACTCCAATAACCTTAAAGAATAATTTTCAAAACATGCTCCATAAGAGTAAGTATATGCAATCAGTTCTAGACTTGCCTGAGAAACTCAGAATTTCAAGACTTAGAATTTAGTATTCCAGAAAATACTAAATCTATTTAGAAGAGATTAAGATATTCCACTTTTTAAGTCATGTCCAATATTAATAATACTCTTTTTATTTTTATATATTTTAGACAAAGTCTCACTCTATTGCCCTGAGTAGAGTGTGATGGAGTCATTATAGCTCGCACCAACCTCAGTCTCTTGGGCTCTAGAGATTCTCTTGCCTCCATAGGCACCCGTTACAACATCCAGGTAAGTTTTTCTATTTTTTGTAAAGATGGGGTCTCACTCTTGCTCAAGCTGGTCTTGAACTCCCGAGCTCAAGCAACCCACATGCCTCAGCCTCTCAGGGTGCTACGATTACAGGCTTTTTTTTTTTTTTTTAAGACACAGTCTCACTTGTCACCCTCGGTAGAGTGCTGTGGCATCATAGCTCATAGCAACTTCAAAGTCTTGGCCTAAAGTGATCCTCCTGCCTCAGCTTCCCACAGAGCTAGGACTATAGGTGCCTACCACAACACCTGGCTAGTTTTTAGAGTCTGGTCTCACTCTTGCTCAGGCTGTTCCTGAACGCCTGAACTCAGGTGATCCTCCCACCTCAGCCTCAGGCATTAGCCACCGGCCTCTGTTGCTCTTTTTTCCTTCACAATTGCTTATACTTGGTTGTGATTATAGCACTGAGAACCTTTAATAATGTCAACCTAAACTTTATGACTCTTTTACTTTGAAAATTAAAATGTTAGAATAAGGAGTTCAAATAAATGCTAAGATTTTTTTTCAGGCCAGGATTGTTATATTCATGTTCTCTTCCAACTATTACTTCCCTATCCTTGATTCCATTTAGGTTCTCAATACATAAACATCTATTAAATTGTGTTTCATTATAAAAAAAAATTTTTTTAAGTTTTATTTCATTTTATTTAGAGAAAAGGGGTCTTAGCCTACTTACCAAAAAAAAAAAAAAAAAAACCTCTCTGTTTGTATGGGAGCTAATCTCATGATGGCACAAAATATGAGAAAAATTAAAAATATCTAAAGTGCCAAGGAATTTTCATTAATATTTTTAAATCAAAGTTTTTACATTAAATATATGATGATTACTCAAAATATCCTAAGCCACAAGGAGTTTTGAGTTTCTTTTCCAGCAGCTCTAAGTACGAGGCTTGACATTTCATGACCTTTCTTCTTTCTTAGCACTACTGACAGAAATTTCGTGCTCTATCTTATAATTACTATTTTGGCCTATTAGATACATTTTATAAATCCAAGACACAGTATATTGAAAGCTTAGTGATTTTATTTTTCCTTTATCTTGAAAAATGTTGTCATTTCATTACTCATCCATTATATCCAAATATGCTTTCAGAAACACTAGGATAACAACAAGAAAGCAATACGAGGCCATGCACAGTGCGCACTGTATCTTATGACTATAGTCCCAGAGCTTTGGGAGTCTGAGGCAGGAGGATCAGTTGGGGCCAGGAGTTCCAGACCAGCCTAAGCAACATAGTGAGACATCAACTGCACAAGAAAAAAATGTTTGAATATTAGCCTAGTGTGGGCAAGGTGTGGTGGCTCACACCTGTAATCCTAGCACTCTGCGAAGCCGAGGCAGTTAGATTGCTTGAGCTCAGGAGTTGGAGACCAGGCTGAGCAAAAGCAAGACCTTGTCTCTACTAAAAATAGGAAAACTAGTAGGCCAAGCATTCTGGTGGGCGGCTATAGTCCCAGCTACTCCGGAGGGTGAGGCAAGGTCACTTGAGCCCAGGAGTTTAAGACTTTCAGTATGAAAGATGATGCCATGACACTCTAAACAGGGTGAGACGCTGTCTCAAAAAAACAAATAAATAAAAATTTAAAAATAAAGATTAGCCTAGGGTGGTAGTACAAATCTATACTTTCAGTTCCTGGAGAGGATGAGATGGAAGAACTGTCTGAGGCAAGACATCTGAGGTTACAGTTAGCCACTGTACTCTAACGTGGGCAACACAGGGAGATGGGAAAGGGGAGAGGGGAAATGGAAACAGGAAACAGGAAAATGATAGAATCACTTACACTGAGGTTTATACAACAGTGAAATAAGTCATTATTCTTCAGTTTTCTCACTGCATTGCCCAAAGTACAGTCATGTTAGACTACTTAATGATGAAGATATGTTCTGAGAAATGCATCATTAGGTGATTTCATCCTTGGGTGAACATCACACAGAATGTTTCTAAACACAAACCTAGATGGTACAGCCTACTATACACATAGGCTATATGGTTTAGCTTAGTCTTCTTTGGCTACAAACCCGGACAGCTGATAGTACTGAATACTGTACAATATGCTTACAATGCTAAGTATTTATGTATCTAAACATATCTAAACACAGAAAGGTGCTGTAAAAATACACTTTAGAAGATTAAAAATGGTGTACCTGTTTACCATTGGCACTTACCACAAATGGAGTTTGCAAGACTTGGAAGCTGCTCTGGGGGAGTCATTGAGTGATTTCTGGGTGAATGTGAAAGCCCAGGACATTATTCACTACTGTGAACTGTATAAACCCTGTGTTTTTAGGGCTACACTAAATTTATAAAAAGCTATTTTTCTTTCTTCAATAATAAATTAACCTTAGCCTAATGAAAATTTTTACTTTATAAACTTCTTAACTTTGTTTATAGTAACACACGTTAAAACACATACTGTACAGCTATACAAAAATATTTTCTTTTTTATTTAAATTTTTTTTTTCAAAAATATTTTCTTTATATCTCTATTCTATATAAATTTTATATAGAATATATCTCTATTCTATATAAATTTTCTTCTTTACTTTTTAAACTTTTTTTGTTAAACCAAGACACAAAACACACATATAAGCCTAGGCCTATATTAATGATCTTGACCTCATTGTCTTCCACTTCCACATCTTGTCCTACAGGAAGGCCCTGAGGGCAGTAACAGACATGGGGCCGTCTCTCCTATGACAACAATACCATCTTCTGGAATACCTCCTTAAGGACCTGCCTGAGGCTGTTTTACAGTTAAATATTTTTCAATGAATAGTCTAAAATACTGATCAAAAGTATAGTAAATATTTAAATCACTAACATAGTCATTTATTGCCATTATCAAGTATTATGAACATACATAACTGTACATGGTAGACTTTTATACAACTGGGAGCATGACAGGTTTGATTACACCAACATTACCACAGATACATGAGTAATACATTGTGCTATGATGTTACTAGGAAAAGGAAATTTTTCAGTATGAAAGCCCATGACAGTATTTGTATCATCGTTCATCCTCCTGAAGACTACTCCACTGCTTATATGTCATTTACAGATATCAAAATATATTTGTGTATAATTGGCTAAATTTTTATCATATGACCCATGTTGACATTCTATAAAGAAAAATTTGAGAACTTAAATTAGTACAATTTACATATACTAAATTATGAATGATACAGAAAAGATTAGCATAGCCCCTGCATAAGGGTGACATGCAAATCTTTGAGAAACCTTCCATATTTTCCCAGACCTGTCTTGCAAAAAGTACTGAGACCTATACTATACATGGATCAGCAAATAGATGAATCCCAGTGTAAAAATCCACCACAGCTAAAGATCCAAGCCCAAAATGGCTCAACTGGAAAACAGAGCAATAAAGTTCTATTCAACATGAGAAACAGAAATCCACCCCACTTATCAAGTCTTTCACTAAATGTGAATGGCTTAAACTCCCCATTCAAGAGACACAGGCTGGCAGAATAGATAAAAAAAAGCACAAGCCAAGTATATGTGTTCTCTAGGGAATATATCTAACTCACAAAGACTCATTCAGACTCAAGGTGAAGGAATAGAAAACAATAAATAGTCCACGGTAAAGAAAACAAACAAACAAAAAAGCTGGTATAGCAGTTACCTCAAAACAACAAACATAAAGAAAAAGATGGTCATTATATAATGGTAATGAGAACAATTCAATAAGAAAATATAATGATCCTAAATATTTACACAGCTAACACAAGTGCACGGAGATTCATAAAGCAATCCTATTTGATCTCAACAAAATAAGCAGCAGTCCTGTAACAGCAGGGGACTTCAACACCCCTCTGAGAGAACAGTAAAGATTCTCCAAACAGAAAATAAACGATGTACTGAAATAGAACTCAAGAACAAAATGATCTAACAGACATTTATAGAATATTCTACCCCCAAACCCCAAAATATACCTTCTTCTCATCAGCTAATGGAACATTCTCTAAGATTGATCATGTCATAGGCCACAAAACAACATGTTTTTAAAAATAGAAATTATACCATGCATCTTCTCAGACTATAGTGAAATAAAATAGGAAATCAACTCTCACAGAAATACTCATTTCTACAAAAAGTTATGGAAACTAAAAAACCTTATTGCTGAATGATATTCCTTCAAAGAGGAAATCAAGATAGAAATAAAAAACTCCTTGAATTAAATGATATACAGGACCCAAGTTACCAAAATCTGTGGGACATAGCTAAAGCAGTCCTGAAAGAAAAACTCAGCCATAAATGCCTACATTGAAAAGAAAGATCACAAATCAACAATCTAATGAAACTTCTCCAGGAACTGGAAAAGGGAGAGCCATCCAATCCCGAACCTAGCAGAAGAAAAGAAATAACCAAGAGGAGAGCAGAACTAAATAAAACTGGTAACAAAAGAAGTATATATAAGAATAACAAAATGAAAAGTTAATCTTTTTTTTATCTTTTTAAAGTACTTTATTAATGAAAAGTTAATCTTTAGAAAAAAATAAATGAAATTGACAGACTTCTCACTAGATTAACCAGAAACAGACTAGAAAGGATTCTAATAAGCTCAGTCAGGAATGAAGGAGAAATCACAATTGATATTTCAGAAACACAAAATATTTCTAAATTCTATAAAAATCTCTATGTATATAAACATGAAAATGTAGGGGAAATGGACAAATTCTTAGAAATGCACAGCCTGCCTAGGCTCAATTAGGAAGTAATACATTTCATGAACAGACCAATAATGAAGTAACAATTTAAAAAAACTAACAAAAGTAAGTCCCAGGAACCAAATGGTTTCTCACTCAAATTTTACCAGAACTACAAAGAACAACTCATTCCTACCCTACAAAACTTATTCCATAACATCAAGAAAAAGAAATCTCAACGCATTTTATTAAGCCAGTATCACCTTGATACCAAAGCCAGAAAAGGACTGAACAAAAAAAGGAAACTACAGACCAATATCCCTTATGAATACAGATACAAAAAGTCTCAATAAAATCTTAGCAAATCAAATTCAGCTACACATCGAAAAAATAATTCCTTGTGAAGAAGTAGGCTTCATCTGAGAGACACAAGGATAGTTCAACATACACAAATCTATAAATATAATTTATCACATAAATAGAAGCAAAAACTAAGACCTGGTACATTGGCTCACACCTGTAATCCTACCACTCTGGGAGGCTGAGGCAGGTGGATTTGCCTGAGCTCAGGAGTTTAAGACCAGTCTCAGTAAAGTGACATCCTTCTCTACTCAAAATAAAAAATAATGCAACTACAATAACAACAACAAAAAATGGCTAGGTGGTGTGGTGGGCACCTGTAGTCCCAGCAGCTTAGGAGACTAGGTAGGATAAGAAGACTGCGTGAGGCCAAGAGTTGGGAGTTGTTGTGAGCTATGATGACTACATGGCACTCTACCCAGGGCAATAAAGTGAGACTCTGTCTCAAAAAAAAAAAAAAAGTGACAACAAACACCACACAATCTTCTCAATAAATGCAAAAAACTCATGACAAAATTCAGCAAACTTTTATGATAAGCATGCTTAACAAATTAGGCACAGACAGGACTTTTCTCAAACTCATAAAAGCCATATATGACAAACCCATAGCCAACCTCATTTTGAATAGGGAAAAACTGAAGCATCCCCACTTATAACTGCAACCAGATAAGGATGCCCACTATCAGCACTTCTATTTAACATAGTGCTAGCAATCAGATAAGAGAGAGAAATCAAGAGTATCCAAATTGGGGAAAAAAGAGGTCAAACTTTCTCTCTGTGCTGATGATTTGATCTTATACCTAGAAAACTCCAAAGATTCTGCCAAGAGACTCCTGGAATTAATAAATAAATATGGCAAAGTCTCAGGTTACAAAATCAGTGTACACAAATCAATGGTATTCAACATGCCAACAACAGCAAAGCTTAGAACCAAATCAAAGACTCAAGATCCTTCACAATAACAACAAAGAAAATAAAATATCTAGGAATGTATTTAAATAAGGATTTAAAAAACCTCTACAAGAAGAACTACAAAACACTGAAGAAGAAAACAGCAGAGGCTGTAAACCAGGGATCTTCAAACTACAGCCTGCAGGCCACATGCAGCCTGCCTAGGACATTTATCTGGCCCGCCAGGTGTTTTTGCCGCTGCTACCTGTCCTGCTTAGCCGACTCATCCCAGGGCCCACAGTCCGGCCCTCTAACAGTCTGAGGGACAGTGAGCTGGCTCCCTGTTTAAAAAGTTTGAGGAACCCTGCCACAGATGGAAAAACCTCTTATGCACATGGACTGGCAGAATCAACACTGTCAAAATGGCTTTATTCCCCTAAGTGATTTATAGATTCAATGCAATCCCCATTAAGATACCAATGTAATTTTCACAGATCTAGACTTTGTATGGAATCAGAAAAGACACCTTCTCCCTTCCCCAAAACCAATGCAACCTTATCCAAAAAGAACAAATCAGGAGAGGGAAGAAACAAAACAAAACAATCAAACCCACAGTGAGGTACCACCTTACCCAGTCAGAATGGCCATTATGAAAAAGTAAAAAAGCAATAGATACTGACACAAATGTGGTGAAAGGAAACACTTGTATGCTGTTAGTGGGAATGTAAATTAGCACAACCTTTACAGAAAACCTTACAAAGATTTCTCAAATAACTAAATATAGATCTACCATATGATTTAGCAATCCCACTACTGGATTATCTACCCAAAGGAAAACGAGTCTTTATATCAAAAAGACATATGCACTTAATAGGTTTATCACAACATAATTCACAATTTCAAAGATACAGAATCAACCTACATGCTAAGTACATACATGAAATACAACTCAGCCAAAAAAGAGTAAAGTAGTATCTTGTAGAAACTTGAATGGAAATGGAGGCCATTATCTCAACTGAAGTAGCTCAGGAAAAAAAATCAAATACTGCATATTCTCCCTTATAAGTGGGAGCTAGGCTATAGGTACACATGGTCACACAGAGGTGTATAAAGGACACTGGAGACCCAGAAGTAAGGGAGGTGGGAGGAGGTAGGGGATGAAAAATTACCTATGCAATACAATGTACACCTGTAAGCAACGGGTACACTAAAAGCCCAGACTTCACCACTACACAACACAGCCATGTACCAGAAACCACTTGTATCCCCTAAATCTGGAAATAAAAATAAATAAAAATTAAAAAATAGGGCAGTGCCAGTGGCTCTGTGGGTAGGGCACCAGCTACATACACCAGGGCTGGAGGGTTCAAATCCAGTCTGGGCCAGCTGAAACTCCAACAAAAAATAGCTAGGCACTGTGGCAGGCGCCTGTTGTCCCAGCTACTTGGGAGGCTGAGGCAAGAGAATCGTTTGAGTCTAAGAGTTTGAGGTTGCTGTGAGCTGTGACGCCACAGTACTCTACCCAGGGTAACAGTTTGAGACTCTTATCTCAAAAAAAAAAAAAAAATTAATTTAATTAAATTAAAAAATAAAATTTCCCCATAATTCACCACCAAGAGCACATATCAAAAATATACATATATGCATTATATTTCATATATGTACATATATTTGCTTTACAAAATACTATAATGATCTATTTCAGCTTACTTCTTTCACTCAAAAATACATTTTAAAATTAACATTTATAATTATAAACTTCTTGTGAGTTCCACAATTCCTCCCATAGTAACAATTAGCATTCTAGAGCACCTACCTAAAGATCAACAACAACAACAAAAATCACAATACCCTGAGATCTCATCACAGAGATCACAGACACAAGGCTGATTTCTGTTTCCATGTGGGTAAAGATGTACTTTAGAAAAAGAACCCTCACAGAAAATCATCATTTAGTCTTATTTTTGAAGCAATACTGTTGTGGAAACCACAGGAGGGTTTCCATCTAGGTCCACATACAAATTACACAAGGATCCAATTATTGAGACAAGAAAAACTGACAAGGAAGAAAGGAATTTCTTTTAAATTATGGCAGACATCTTGTCAGGAGAGGAGAATTCTCTGGCTACAGGCAACGGGGCAGGTTGTAAGGAACGGTTAGTGAACTCTGGCCACAGGAAGTCTGCCTAGGGGTGTTCAGAATCTCAGCTCTTCTGGTTTACAAAAAATCCAGTTTCTGGGATACAACTCAAAAGGTAAAGTAGTTCTGGGTGGGGAATGTAAAAAACCACATAGGGTCACCAGTAGTCGTAGAGCCAGTCACAGTAAACTGCTCTCTTCGTAGAGTCCTGATTAAGGTAGTACCCTGATTTATAAATGTTGACCTCTGTATGTCACAGTTTTTAAGTGCCCCTAATTTTTCTGAATATAAACAAAATAGAATCCTAGGTCAGCCCAAATTCTTATTCCTGTACATCTATAGCCATGAGCATTTCTCTCAGCCTCTAGTATAGAAGTACTGGCTAGGTGTGGTTCCCCTCGGCTCAGGCTGATTTTCTCTTTCCCTTTTAAGAAATCTTGTATTTTAAATTTACCCCTTCCCTTAGCTATGTTCTCCTGTTTTCCTTAGAAATATATTTTTAATTGTGCTTTTTCTGTGCACAAGAACAAACAGAAAGCAGAGAAATAAATTCCTAGTATAATTTTTCCTAGATTCTACTTCACCAAGCAAGGTGCTGCCTACCGTACAATTAATTTTAATATCACAGAAGGGAAGGTTTTTTTTTCCTTTATGTTTTAATCTGGGGACAAGAACAAATTCAGTAATAGAACGTCAACATTAATTTGAGGGGAGATGAAAAATGACTTAATAACACCGCAGCAGGATTAATATTGTACAATAGATCATGAAGCCATAAAACTCTTGACAAATTCATTTTTGCATCACTGTATATTCTTGCTAATAGGGCAGGGCATATCTGAAAAGTTGCCCAAATGCTGATCAAATTGCAGTGCAAGGGGATGTATTTTGCAGGAGGTAGAAGAATATTGGCCTCACTCTTCTGCAGTGTGCACTTAAATGTAGCATGGAGAAGAATGAGGGCAGAGAGATTTCAAGCAGGAAGTTAACACTTTCTTGAAATTGAGTGATACAATTCAGAAAATGAGTTACTAGGAAATCTGCTTCTGCTTCAAGATCCTAGTCTTGAAGGAATTAAGACTGGAAAACACATCAACAAATGATACAAAAGTTATAAACAAAGTACCAAGCCCATAGGCAAGGCAGAATCCTAGCCTAGTTTGACACAAAAACAGCTACCAGGTTCTTAAACAAAATGTATACTAAAAATAACTCTACTTCTAGGTAAGATGGGCTAAGAAGGACTAGATTTATCTTCCTGCCTTAAACAACCAAAAATCCCAGACAAATACATAAAGATAACAGTTTTCAAGACTTTGGACATAAGGCAAAAAAAAAAAAAAAAAAAAAAAGCAATCCCTGAGAGATGGGAAGCAAAATATACAGCCCTAGAACTATCTTGACTTACTGCTTTGAAGAGAGTTCCCAGGCACCAAACAGAGAAGAGAATGTGAGATGGGGTGCAGCAATAATCCTAGCCAGTGGACCTGCAAGCTGTGCTCAGAAAGGCCCTGTGCTTGGTTTAACGTTCTGCTGTTGACAACTTAAAATTCTAAATAATTTTTAAGCAAAGAGCCCACACTTTCATTGTAGAGCAGGGCCCTGCAAATTATATGTTAGTTAAAGATACCCTAAGTTAAAGAAATGGGCTGAGAGTCTGGTGAAAACAAAGTAGCAACAGTTGAAAGAAAAGAAAATCAGAGAAGAGAATCCTGCAATCCCATTACTGGACATCTATCCAGAAGAAAAAAAATCCTTTTACCATAAGGATACCTGAATTAGACTGTTTACCGCAGCTCAATTTACAATCACCAAAATGCGGAAACAGCCGAAATGCCCACCAACCCAGGGATGGATTAACAAGCTGTGGTGTATGTATACCATGGAATGCTATTCAGTCATTGATAAACAGGGAGACTTTACATCTTTTATATTAATCTGGATGGAAGTGAAACACATTATTCTTAGTAAAGCATCACAAGAATGGAGAAACAAGAATCTTATGTACTCAATGCTAATAGGAGGACAATTAATGACCTAGTACATGGTGTGGGGTGGGGGAAAAGGAAGAGTAGAGAAAAGGAATGAGGGAGGGGTCTGGGGAGGTCACGGTATGGGACATAACTTTTTGGGGCAGGACACAATTATAAGTGGAGTACTTAACAAATGCAATCAATGTAACCTGGATCAAAAAATTTAAAAAAAAAAAGAATAGGTTACTTACCCTATAAAGTGCTGTATCACAGGACCCCTCCCATTTTAAGAAATTTACCAGGGACCCTGAGAGAACTGGAAGGAAACAAAACTTACTAACTTACTAACCAGTTAATGTTACTGGGAAAAATAATGAAAAAAGATTTCAGAATGGGTGAATGATAGATATCCTGTTAGTTCATCACCCCCAGTCCATCCTCACTCTCCCAGGTAACCAGGTGTGGATTAAAGATTGGAGCCTGAGCGCACCGAAACCATGGTGAAAAGGGCCCTTGGTGAAAAGGGCCCTATGCGGTGATCCTGTCCACACCAACAGCAGTGAAGGTGAACGGCATCCCTGTCCGGATACATGACGCACATGTGAAACCACCCAGTGATGGGGAACAGACGGTCCAACCCAGAGTATCTCCACTGTCTTACCCTGAAGAAATAAGACTACAGCCCTGCCCCAGGCAATACCAGGAGCTGACTGGTCTACACAGGGCAGAAGCTTGAGGATGAGCAGCAGCAGTGTGGGACTGATTACTGATTCTTTGTTTTGGACTTTTTCCTTCTTTAATCTTAGGTGTAAGACATAATGAAGGTTGTGAAAAATGTATCCAAAAGATAGCCCAAACTAGACAAACTCTCAAAATTGTGTTATTGGTTTACTTTATTGGGAATGTACAGGAAAGCCTGAAGGTACTTGTATATATAACACCACCCAATATGTGCCCCACAGTGGACCAGCTGTTTACTACCATCCTTCTGAACCCCCAGACAATCTGAATTTGCTATGTGGTATACTGATACTCCTAGAAAGACAATAACTTGAATTACAAAAGAAGGAATACCTAAACAAATTTTAAAAATCATTAATAAAAATTTTGCAATATATACAGACATGTGTCTTTTTACATTTTCAATAATAACTATAAGTTTTCCATGTAGAAATACTATATATTTCTGAAGAATTATTTCTATGTATTTAATATTTTGTGTTGTCATGTTAACTTTAATTCTCTAATTGTTAATGGTATACAATGGATATTTGTATCAAACTTAAAAAATAATAGAACAATGGCAAACATCAAAAAAATGTAAGTGCTATTGAATTAACAATATATACACCAAGATAAATATTTGGAATTGTATAAATAGAAATAGCTGTTTAAGCTATTCACTTAAATTTCTCAATATTTTCATGACTTAATTTACCATTTTTGTTAAAAATAATACTTACTCAATTTAAAAAAAAAAAGAAGGAAATCAGAGAAGAGAAAACTGTGTATTAGCAGAGCATCCCGACTATTCAGCAGAGTACAGACCAGCACATGTCTATGAAAAAACTAACTAAGGCCAGGGAAAAACTATTAGAACGGATTGTTCTGATAATGCTTGACAAGCACACAATGGATGAGAACAGTGTCTATTCCCTACAGTCAAACTGAAATAACTCATAATTCAGGGGTTTGGGGTAAAGTACTAAAGAAGGTCAGCCTCAGAGGTAGAGAACAATTAGCCCTAGACTGAGCACACTCTCATCTGAAAAAAAAAGTCATAAAAGCACCACTCTGAAAAACCAAATAGCTTCCAAGTAACTTAGCTACATTCCAAAACAAAGCTCAAAATGAGTGACTATACAAAAAATATTCAGCACCAAGTGAAAATTTATTAATATCTAGCATCTAACTAGTGATTTTCAACCAGTGTGTTGTGAAAGGATCTTGGGTATACCACAAAAATTTTTAAAGACCATTAATTAAATTATTTTCAAAAGAAGTTCAAAGCACAGTATATTATTTTTTCACTTTTCTTTGATCAATACAATTTAAGTGTGCTACAGAAGTTTAACTATAGGTTCAAGTGTGCCATGAGATTTAAAAAAAAAGGTTGAAAAACAAAGATCATGAAGTATATACAAAGTAGTAGGAAAACATGACCCACAAAAAGGAAAATAATCATAACCAATCCAGAACTGACACGGATGTTAGAACTAACGAGAAGGATATTAAAACAACATAACATGATCTGTAGGCTGCCATTAAAGCAGTACTTAGGTAGTAATTTTTAACATTAAATATCTTTATTAGAAAAAGAGGATCACAAATCAGTAAATTTAGTTTCTACCCTAGAAACTAGAAAATGAAGACAAATTAGAGTCAGCAGAAGAAAGGAAATAATAAAGATTAAAGTGAAAATCCATGAAATAGAAAACAGAAAACCAAGGTTAAAAGCAGTGAAACTTAAAGATGATTCCTTAAGATGATCAACAAGCTGATAAACTTTTAGCTCGACTGACTTGAGAACAAAAAGAGAAGACACAAATTATAAATATCAGAAATGAGAAGTATGTTCACTACAGTTGTATAGATATTAAAAGCATAATGGAATATTAATGAACTTTATGCCACTGTAACAGAGGGAAAGCTCAGGAAAGGGTAAGGAAATGAACTGTCTCTCTAAAACCTCTACACTGTTAAGGGATTAAAACCTGCATTCCATCCTGAGGCCAGTAATCAAAGGGGCAAGAACATGTTCTTTGCCATTTATTTTGTAGTATCTTAAGCTGAAAGAGATGGCTACACAGAACTGTCCTCAGGGAGATAAGGTGCACCAAAGCTACCAATTATACTCAACAACTGCCCAAAGCCACAACATGTGACACTGGTCACACAGACCCAATCCCAAAGGCCACAAATCTCCTTTTTAAAAATCTCTACATCTCTCCCTATATATAACCAGTATGACAATCTTTGATTCAGTAGTCCCCTGCCCATCTCATTTGCCAGCAATGTAATAAGCTTCTGGCAAATTAATAAACTTCTCTTTCATTCCTCAAACCACTTGTCCTGGTCTTTCTTCTCACTGATTTGGCCTTGGGGAAAAGCACCAAACTTCTGGTAATACCGTAAGTACTGGTTAGAGGAAATGGGATAAACTCACTGAAAAACAAACTCATTCAAGAAGAAGAAACAGATAGGGTGGTGCCTGTGGCTCAGTGCGTAGGGCATCGGCCCCACATACGGAGGGTGGTGGGTTCAATCTGGGCCGGCCAAACTGCAACAAGAAAATAACCAGGAGTTGTGGTGGGCACCTGTAGTCCCAGCTACTTGGGAGGCTGAGGCAAGAGAATCACTTAAGCCCAAGAGTTTGAAGTTGCTATAAGCTGTGATGCCACAGCACTCTACTAGAGGTGACAAAATGAGACTGTTTCACCAAAAAAAAAAAATTAGGCTGGGCGCCAGGTGTTCTTTGGTTAGAGCACTGGACCCTGCACCAGGAATGGCAGATTCTAAACCCGCTCAGGGCCTGCTAAACAAAAAAAGCAAAATAAACAAGCAAACAAAAAAACACATTAAAAGATACATCAATTTTTTTAAAGTAGGAGGGGCAGCGCCTATGGCACAGTGGGTAGGGCGTCGGCCCCATATATGGAGGGTGGCGGGTTCCAACCTGACCAAACTGCAATAAGAAAATAGCCGGGAGTTGTGGTGGGTGCCTGTAGTCCTAGCTACTTTAGAGGCTGAGGCAAGAGAATCGCCTAAGCCCAGGAGTTGGAGGTTGCTGTGAGCTATGTGATGCCACGGCACTCTACCAAGGGCGACAAAGTAAGACTTTGTCTCTACAAAAAAAAAAGGAGGAAAAAAAAAAAAAGAAAGAAACAGATAATCTTGAATAGCTCTATATATTAAACTAGTTAAACTAACTACATTTGTAATTAAGAAATCTTCTCCCACAAAGAAAATTCCAAATATACATGGCTTCACTGCTCAATTTTAAAGAAGAAATAAGAGCAATTCTAAGTAAACTCTCACAAAACAAGAAAGAAAAGGGACTATCTTCCAACTCATTCTATGAGGTCAGAATTACTCTAATAACAAAAGAAAAGACATAATAGAATAAGATAAACTGGACCATATAAAGATGCAAAAATTCTAAACAATATTTTATCCAACAATATGATAAATCACTAACAAATGGGATTAAATCCTAAAATGGAGGCCCAGTTTAACATTTGGAAACCAATCAGTGTATAATTAATTCACTATGTTAATGAATTAAGAGGAAAAAACCCCATATGATCATTAATAGACAAAGGAAAAGCATTTTACAAAACCTAGCATTTGTCCTAGACTAAAAAACAAAACCCTCAGCATACCAAAAATAAAAGGGAATTTCCTTAACCCAAGAAGCATCCATGAAACACCTACACCTAATTTCATACTTAATGATGAAGACTGAAAATTTGCCTTCTTAGGTTCTGTGCTGGTAGGTCAGTGGTTAGGGCACCGGCCACATACACAGTGGGTGGCGGGTTTGAACCCAGCCTGGACCTGCTAAACAATAATGACAATTGCAACAAAAAATAGCCAGGCATTGTAGCATGCACCTGTAGTCCCAGCCACTTGGGAGGCTGAGGCAAGAGAATCACTTAAGCCCAGGCATTTGGGGTGGCTGTGAGCTGTGAAGCCACAGGCCTCTTGAGGGAGACATAGTTGAGACTCCGTCTCAAAAAAAAAAAAAAAGGGCAGGGATGTCTGTTCTCATCATATCTATTCAACATCGTACTGGAAGGTCTAGCTAGCGCAATCAGCTAGGAAAGGAAAAACAGATATGCACTGCATAACAGTGCTTGGCTCAATGACAGACCACATAAACAAAAGTGGTCTCATAAGATACTACTATACCTTTTTACATTTAGTATGTGTAGATACATAAATACCATTGTGTTACAGTGCCTAAAGTACTCAGTATAATACTAGTTTTATATCCTAGGAGCCGTAAGTTATACCACGTAGCCTAGGTAGATAGTAAGATATACCATGTAGGTAGTATGTAAGTATATTTCTGTGATTCTCATACAATGACAAAATCATCTAATGACACATTTCTTAGAATGTATCCCCATAATTACTCAACGCATGACTGTAAAAAGTATCCAGATTGGAGAAAAAGAAGTAAAACTGTCCTTATTCCCAGACTTCATGATAGTATGCACAGAAAATCTAATGAATAAACAATAAAGTTACTAGCACTAATGAGGTTACAAAATATAAAATCAATATACTAACAAAGTTCTTTTTTAATGTTAAATACCCTTTATAATAACATCAAAAATACTTATTACTTAGGGATAAATCTGACAAAAAATGTAAAAGACCTATACAACAAAAACTATAAAATACTGCTAAGAGAAATTAAATAAGGCCTAAATAAATGAAAAAAGCTCTCTTTATTATTTATCTCCTTATTGACTAAAGGACTCAACAATGTTAAGATGTCATGCTGGGCCACTGGCTCACATCTGTAATCCTAGCACTCTGGAAGGCTGAGGCAGATGGATTGCCTGAGCTCACAAATTCCAGACCAATTTGAGCAAGAGCGAGACCCCATCTCTACTAGTAAAAGTAGAAAATAATAGGTGGGCTTGGTGGTGCACGCCTGCAGTCCCAGCTACTCACAGGGCTGAGGCTGAGGCAAGAGGATCTCTTGGGCCCAACAGTTCGAGGTTGCTGTGAGCTATGACACGACAGCACTCCACCCAGGGCAAAGAGTAAGATTTTGTCTTAAAAAACAAAACACATGGTAGCTCATGCCTGTAATCCCAGCACTTTGCAAGGCCGAGGCAGGTGGTTTGCCTGTGCTCAGGTATTGGAAACCAGCCTGAGGAAGAGAGAGACCCCATCTCTAAAAAATAGCCTGGTGTTGGGGCGGGAGCCTGTAGTCACAGTTACTCGGGAGGCTGAGGCAAGTGAAAGGCTTGTGCCTAAGAGTTTGAGGTTGCTGTGAGCTATAATGACACAGCACTCTGCTCAGAGTGACTGAGTGACACTCTGTCTCAAAAAAAAAAAAAAAAAGAAAAAGAAAAAAAAGGAAGAAAGAAAAAGAAGAAAAAACACCAATGTTAAGTGATGTCAATTCTCCCCAAACTGATCTACACATTCCCAGAAAATCCCAATCACAAACCCAGTAGATATATTTGTAGAAACTGACAACTGATTCTAAAATTCATATTGAAATGAAAAGGACAAGAATAGCTAAGACAATTATGAAGAAGAAGAATAAAGTTGAGGGATTAACATTATCTGATTTCAAGAACTACTATAAAGTTTCAGTAATCAAAAGAGTGTGACACTGGTATAAAGATAGACAAATAGAACAATGAACAGAATAATGAATCTGAGAACCCACACCCATAAGAACAACTGGTTTTTTATAAAGGCCCAAGGGCAGTGCAACGAAGAAAGAACAGCCTTTTTAAAAGTTTTATTAGAAAAATAAACTTGGATCTATACTTCATATCATATACAAAATTTAACATAAAATATCCCATATATTTCAATGTAAAACTTTAAATTATAAAATTTCCTGAATAGAGAAAAAAAATCTTTAAAAGTATACTCTATAAAAGAACAAATGGATAAACCGAATTTCATCAAAATTACAAACTTCTGCTCTTCAAAAGTTACTGTTAAGAGAATGACAAGACAAGCCACAAAGTAAGAGGAAATCTTCTCTTCTACCCAGAATATATAAAGAATATCAAGGCCGGGAGTGGTGGCTCACAGCTGTAATCCTAGCACTCTGGGAGGCCAAGGCAGGTAGATTGCTTTAGCACATGAGCTAGAGATCAGCCTGAGCAAAAGCAAGACTTCATGTCTACTTAAAAAAAAAAAAGAAAAGAAAAACTGAGACAAGAGGGTCATGTGAGCCCAAGTTGGAGGCTGCTGTGAGCTATGACACCACTGCACTCTATTCAGGGAGACAGCTTGAAACTGTCTCAAAAAAAAAAAAAAAAAAAAGGAATATTAGGCCAGGCATGGTGGTTCACACCTGTAATCCTAGCACTCTGGGAGGCCAAGGAGGATGCTGCCTGAGCGCACAAGCTTAAGACAAGCCTGAGCCAGACTGAGACCTCATCTCTAAAAATAGCCAGGCACTGTGGCAGGCACCTGTAGTTCCAGTTACTTGACAGGGTGAAACAAGAGCACCACTTGAGCCCATGAGTTTGAGGTTGCTATGAGCTGTGACTCTACCAGGGGCAACAAAGTGAGACTCTGTCTCAAAAAATAAGAATAATAATGAAATAACCCAATTTTAAAAATAGGCAAAAAATTTCAACAGTTCACAAAAGATATATGGATGGCCAAAAAGCACATGGAAAGACGCTGATTATCACTAGAGAAATACAAATAATAACCATGGAGAGATACCAATACATAACTATTAAAAGCAGGCATCCTTAAACTATGGCCCACGGGCCACACGCAGCCTGCCTAGGACATTTATCCGACCTGCTGGGTGTTTTTGCTGACCCTGCCTGTCCTGCTTAGCAACCGACTTGTCCTGGGGCCCACAGTCCAGCCGTCCAACAGTCTGAGGGACAGTGAACTGGCACCCTGATTAAGAGTCTAAAATTAAAAGACTGATCATACTGCATGTTGGGTAATATGGAGGAACCAGGATGTCCCTACACTGCTGGTAAAAGAGTTAAACAGTATAGCCACTTTGGAAAAGTTTGGCAATTTCTTAAAAAGCTAACCATACACCTATCACATAATCTAGCCTTTCCATTCCTAGGCATTTACCCAAAAGAAAAGTAATATATGTCCATATGAAGGTTTATATGTGACAGCCAAAGTGGTGGTGAACGCCTGTAGTCCCAACTACTCAGGAGGCTAAGGTGGATCATTTTGAGACTAGGATTGCAAAGCCATCCTAAGCAATACTCTCCTTTCAATATATATATATATTTCACATGAATATTTATAATAGCTTTGTTTGTAACCACCAAAAACCTGGAAATAATCCAAATGTCTAATCAACAGATAAACATATTAAGCAATCTGTAGTATTATCCACACAATTGAATACTACTTAGCAAAAGAAAAGGATGTTGCCTACTGATATGGGCAACAACACATAAGTATAAAAGCACTTATGATCACTTATAAAATAACACATAAGTATAAAAACACCATGGTGTTGCCCAGAACACACATTGATATAGACAACAACACAGATAAACTTCAACTCAAAATAATTATGCTGAGTGAAAAGACCCAGACCAAAAATGAATATATGCTATATGATCTCGTTTATTTGTTTTTTTTTGTTTTTTGAGACAGAGCCTCAAGCTGTCCCCCAGGTAGAGTGCCATGGCATCACAGCTCACAGCAACCTCCAACTCCTAGACTCAAGCGAGTCTCCTCCCTCAGCCTCCCAAGTAGCTAGGACCACAGGCACCCACCACAACGCCTGGCTATTTTTTGGTTGCAGCTGTCATTGTTGTTTGGTGGCTGGGCTGGATTCGAACCCACCACCTTAGGTGTATGTGGCTGGCACCTTAGCCACTTGAGCCACAGGCGCTAAGCCATGATCTCATTTATATAAAAGTCTGCAAAATGCAAGTTGTTAATCTACAGTGACAGAACGCAGATCAGCGGTTGCCTAAAATGAGGGTGAAGTGGGAATGGGAGGGAGAGATCATAAAATGGCAACAGAAAATTTTTGTAGATGAGGAGTGTTCACTATCTTAATTGTGTATATTTAATTGTGATGGTTTCACAGTATAAATGTACAAAACAAATGTACAATATAACCAACATGAGCTAATTCAGACCACTATCCTGCCTCCATTAATAAAACTTTCTCCTATTTTTCTTCAGCATTTACAACACTATCAGTTGTCCTTCAAAATTTCCCTCAGATTTCTACATTACAACTAGGAGCGCTTTTATACTTAATGAAATGTTTTAGGGAATCTCTCCCCCAAGCTAATCTTCCTACAAATCAGCAGTGAATTAATCTGGATTATACAGAGTAAGGCTGCTATAAATTAGATTTATTTAAGAAAACACCAAATTAACCGTCACTTCATAGCACCTGCTGAGAACCACTTTTGTTAGTCACAGAATGAACATGAGTGAAACAGTTTTTCTCTTTGTTACTTACATTAACTTCACAAAAATATATGTGTTCTGTGATAGTACAAGCAAGGCAACTAAAGCACCTTACAACCAATTAGATGGAAATGTGAGAAGATAGTTCACCAGTTCATGGCTAACTGGCCCATTTCTTGATGCCTCACTTCACAGTGGTTAGGGCACCAGTCACCGAGGTTAATGGGTTCCAAGCTGGCCCAGGCCTGCTAAACAACAATGACAACCACACCAAAAAAACAGCTGGCGTTGTGGCAGGCACCTGTAGTCCCAGCTCTGGGAGGCTGAGGCAAGAGAATCACTTAAACCCAGGAGTTTGAGGTTGCTGTGAGCTGTGACACCATAGCACTCTACATGGGTGACACAGTGAGAGACTCTGTCTCAAAAAAAAAAAAATTGTGTGTGTGTGTGTGTGTGTGAAAATGTAAACAAAAATATGCTTTATGTTTGTGGTCACTCTGCTAGCATCTCCACTCGGTACCAGTACACATTCTTGATACTGGGAGCCGGCTTACCAGGGAACCCCCAGGTGGACCTAGCACATTAATCTATTTTCCCATTGATTTTTTTTTGGCACACTTGTTAGGTCTGGTGAAGTGTAAGCAGGTGGCAAGAAAGTGGTAAAGAACTAGGTAAGGGCAGAGACCAGGAACCAAACTGCAGCTAGGAACTTATCCAAAGTTCCTAGTGACCTACTACTTACCTAGAGCTCATTACCAAATAAACCTGTGATATAATCTATAATATAACCCTAACCTGCTGATCACCCCAAAGACAGAAAACAACACCAATTCTGCCAGGAGAAAGGTGGCACAAACTAGTGAGTTTATAAAAGGCACAGTGAGCTCAGAATCCAGCCAGTCTCTCTCCACTCCAGGAGACTGACCTGTTCTACTCTCTCTGGAACACATTCTGTGTCGTTTCCTTCTGCACTTTCACTTTGTATAGATTCTTTCTTTTTCCTGGAATGAACTGTTTGTGTGGAAACACTTTGTGTTTGTGGTCACTCAGCCATCAGCTCAACTCGGTACCAGCAAGCATACTTGACACTTGGAGCCAGGGTACCAGGGAACCTCCAAGTGGACCTAGCACTTTGACCTATTTTCCCATTGATTCACAGTTTCACTTCTGACTAACCTTCAATTAACAACTTGAGCAACTCAAAGTTAATAACAAACTTTAGAGATCCTAGTATTAGAGGAACCTGAAAAGACTAACTTGACCTTGAATTTTCTTTTCTTTTCTTTTTTTTTTTTTAGACAGATTCTCACTCTGTCACCCTGAGTAGACTGTCATGGTATCACAGCTCGCAGCAACCTCAAACTCTTGTGCCCAAGTGATCCTCTTGCCTCAGCCCCCCAAGTAGCTGGGACTACAGGTGCCTGCTACAACACCAGCTATTTTTTTTAGACACAGAATCTCACTCTTGCTCGGGCTGGTCTCAAACTCCTGAGATCAAGCAATCCACCTGCCTTGGCCTCCCAGAGTGCTAGGATTGCAGGCGTGAACCACAGCACCCAGCTGAAAACACTAACTTGAAAAGCAAAAGAACATTGTTGTAATGTGAACTATCAGTCCTAAGTTCACCTACATGTGAAGTTTTCTTAAAGCATAGAATACTTGTGGGCAGAAAATTTTTCAGAGAAAATGTAGATAAATGTATATATGGGAACTAGACAGACTAATTATTTGTTGTAAAAAGGCAAAAGCTGCTATTTCTACTTCCAAGTCTAGCAATTTGAGTTCAACAAAAGTTGACTGTTTTCATGCAGATAGAGGGCAATAAACTTCCAGGTCACTAAAACTGTCTATCTGAGATAGAGAACTAATCTAACCTGTAACACAATATACTGGCCACTGTATTGCTCATCTAAGGTTAAAACAAATGCTTTCTAAGTCGTTGAGAAAGAACATTTCAGAATTTTCCCAGATATAAAAACTGAGAAGAGTGGAACACATTCCTTAAATCATTTCATGGAAAAATCAAAATGAGTCATGAACAATTTCTGACTCCAGGCAATATTTAGGCCTTCACCTTTAAGAATATACGAACAGATCACTTTTAGAACCTCTAGCTTAGGTACTCAGTATAATGCTTTAGAACTATACTATCCAATACAGAAACCAACAGTCACATGTAGTTATTTGAATCTCACCATGTTACCCATCATAGCTCACAGCAACCTTGAACTCTTGGGCTCAATCTCTTAAGTAGCTGGGACTACAGGTGTCTGCCACAATACCCAGTTAATTTTTCTAGTTTTAGTAAAGATGGGAGAGGGAGGGGCAGGCAGGGGAGTGTCTTGCTCTGCTCAGGCTGATCTCAAACTCCTGAGCTCAAGCAGGAGCGACCTCAGCTTCCCAGAGTACTAAGATTACAGGTGTGAGCCACCATACCCAGCTACATGCGGCTTTCTAAATTAACTAAAATGAAATAAAATGGAAAATTCAGTTCCTCAGTCACACTAGCCACATCTGAAGTATTCAATAACCACATGTGGTTATTTGCTACCATACTGGATAACACAGATATAGAACATTTCCCTCAATACAAAAAATTTTATTAGCACTACTCTAGAATGACCAAGTTACAATAAGAAGGCAGCTCTTTCTCAAGTCTTTAGTGCTTTCGAAATTTTCATAAATAGGATTTTAACAAAGCTTTATAAATTCATGCTTTTTAAAGTTTAGATACTGAGGCCATCAATGAAATGAAATTAGTTTCAAATACCATCAACTTAGAATAAAGCAAAGAATTTTTTTTAATCCCATAAAATTTCCTTTACCTTGGGGTGTATTTAACTCCTTGCAAAGTACCATCAATAATCTATGGCACTCAAACTTGTTCTGCCCTCTTTTCAAACATTTGAAAACTGACAGAAAAGAAAATCATGACAGTTTTACCAAGTCAGCAAATCAGGAACTAAGAAAAAGCAGTCAAACAATTAAAAGTCAAGGACATGGTGACAGACTATCTGATGACTTTGATAAATGAACCTGAGGGAGGGAAATGCCAACAAAACTCAGTTAAGTGCAAAGTTTTTACAAAATAAACTATCACTTTATTAATGGATATAAATGTTGGCAAATTTCATGAATAATTCAGGTCCATTTCCAGTTAAGTGGAATCTTCACTGAAGCCATACATTATTGACTTCACAGCACTTGTCTCTACTTGACGGATAACAAAACTACTCTAATCCCGGTTTACAGCTAATAGTGAAGACAAATATAATCTATCACTCACCTACCTCTTTTACTTAAAATATCTTCTGCCAAAATGAAATCTTACCTCAATGTCATTTAAAATAGGACCAAAAACTCTACAAAGGGAAGAGAGGGCATACAGTATAGCACCTGACCCAACTATCAATCTGCTAATAACATAGTCCCGTTCAAATAAGACAACAGCTATTGTAACCCTAAGAATTATTTTGGATGTTTCAAATCATACTTGGTAAGTCGTAACTATAGATCCTCAAAACAAACATTTTCACAATTCTATATACCTGCCAGGGTCCAAAAATGCTGAGTAGTTAAATACAGTGTTAAGAAAACAGATACTCCGTGTATCAGACATTCAGGGAAACAGTTCATTAGCAGAAGAATCACCAATTATTTCTGAAGCTTCACAGGGCCAAATATAGATTTTAAATGGCTGACAAAACATAAAGACTAGCTTTATGAATTGATGCTCTTATAGTGGGGCTTATGTGCTAAACCCACCTTTTAGCTGGGCAAGTAACTGGAAGAGCAGTTGGTGCCTCAGTCACTGGGGGAAAAAACAGGGGGTACTGTGCTGAGTCAGGTGTAATAGCTGGGTACTATAAAGCCTAATAAACTGATAACAGGTTAAAAAATAGGAGGGAAGCTGTTCAAACCAGAGGAAGGAAGCAGGAGAAAAACTCAATGCACATCTAACTTTGGTCTTCCACATTTTCCCCCTCCTATGCACCCAAAAATCATTTGGGGAAGCAACTATTTAATGAGGACTAGGTATAATCAATTAGAAAAATCTGACACAAATGCATATGAAATGCTTGTTTCTATTAAGGCATAGGGGAAACAGTGCAAATAAGGAAAGCAAGCATTCTGCTTCAGAAAAAAACTCCCCAAGTAAATCTCAGAAGTGTGAGACTGCTGATTAGAGTAAATGAAGAGTACATTTAGCCATTTTAGAAGAACTGGGCAACATGAAGTATGCCCAAACACTTTCCCAAACATCAGCAACTAATTTAGAAAGTGTTCATCATGTTACTCAGAAGGCAGCCAAGTCAACAAGTATCAAAAAAAAAAAAAAATTAATCTCAACTAGTGAGATCACCAAACCAGGACTCATTCTCTCACAAGATAGATAGAACAGCATTTCTTTCATTTACAAAATTTACCTGAGTATATTCAATAAGACAGCTGGGTGGTAATGACAGTTATTAAGAGCTGGGACACTTACATGACTTAGGGAAAAAGTCGCATAATCTAAAGTCTAGATTATGAGTTCAGCAGGAACTGAAAATTAAAGTACTTGAAAGTGAGAAGAGTAGAGATGAAAAATCATACTCAAAAGCTAAAAGACATCCTGATACTGTATAGCATCACTCAGATCTTTATCAAAATCACAAACCACATCATCAATCCAAATTTTCAAAGTGGGTCATCATAAAAAGATGGAGGAAGAATAAACAAGAGTCCCATATCTTGGCATATTTGGTTAGGGGGTAGAGTTAGGGGGGAGGGAGTTGTTTTGAAACAGAGTCCTGTTCTGTCACCCAGGCTAGAGTGCAATGGCATGATCATAGCCCAATGCAACCTCAAACTCCTGGGCTCAAGCAATCCTTTTGCCTTAGCCTTTTGAGTAGCTAGGACTGCAGTGTGCACCACCATGGATTGGCTAATTTTAAAATTTTTTGTAGAGAGGGAGTCTCGCTTTGTTCTCCAGGTTGGTCTTGAACTCCTGGGCTCAAGTGATTCTCTTGCCTGAGGTTCCCAATGTGCTGGGCTTACAGGCATGAGACATTGTGCCTGGCCTAATTAGTTTTTTATTTTATTATTTTTTAAATCACTAAGCACTTCCATTCCAATCCTTCTATTTCCTATCCTGAAATCTGAGTCAAGGATCTGACCTACTGGGTCCAGTACTATGGTACAAGGTGATTATTGCCAAGGAACCAAATTCTGATACTTAGTCACTAAACTGGGTTTCTCTAGCCTCTCAAGATACCAGAAGAAATAGGCTAAACCTTGACATGCACAATCTTTTTTGCCTTTAAATTTTCACATAACTTTAAACTTCACAAAACTATAAGCATAATCAAAGGAATGACATATACCCAGATTTACCAACTGTTCACATTTTCTTGTCATGGAAAAGCTCATACATTTTGGATCCCTGACATATATATGTTTCTCTTCTGGAAATGGCTTTAATGATACAAAATTAATTCAATAATCACAAGGGGATTTGATTATTTCCTAAAGAGAAACACTGAGCAAAGATTCACTAAGCAAGGTTCTCCATATAAGCAGCAATTTCCTTCAGATTGTCATCAGGTAGTAAATTACTTCCAAATGACTGAATCTGGGCATGGGAAGGACAGAAAAAGAAATTATGAATTAGTAATAGGAAATCTGAATAACTATTGGACCAATCCCCACAACCAATTATCTTAAGTTCTTCTGAGTAACTCATTACTCTGACCACTACTGTACACAGATGGTCCCAAACTTACAATGGTTCAACTTAGAATTTTTCAACTTCACAATGTTACAAAAGCAACACTCATTAAGAATAAACTCGGGCTCGGCGCCTGTGGCTCAATCGGCTAAGGCGCCAGCCACGTACACCTAAGGTGGCGGGTTCGAATCTCCAGCCCGGGCCCGCCAAACAACAATGATGGCTGCAACCAAAAAATGGCCGGGCGTTGTGGCGGGCGCCTGT